>WBMY01007081.1:336643-411529 GCA_013397315.1 Donacobius atricapilla | reverse complement strand
TTGTAAAAGAATTATAATATAATATATAAATTATAAAAGACTAGTTTTCCACAAACATTTATATAAATTTCAATTTCAACTTCAATTCACTGATCAGATTCCTGTAATACCACAAAATGGTAAATATTAGACAAATTCATAAAATAATACAATCTCTANCACAATCACTTACAGATACTTGGGCTTTGCTTTCCAGAAAAGTGGTGACTGTGTGTATCAGGAGAGCAGTGTTAGAGCCCCTGCACTCAGCTCAGGAAGTGCTTTGCATTACCAGCTGTCTCCAAGGGCTCAGTCCTGTGGGAAGAATCCTGCTCTGCCTGCTGCAATTCCCTCTCAGCTGTTTGGCCAGGGGCTGCACCGAGGAGCATCCTCATGCCAGCAACATTACAGTCTCCATCGAGAACTGATCCAATCTGGCAAAAATGGGCTTTATCTCTTTGCTGCCTGTGACCAGAACAGACGAAAGCAGTGAGGTCCCTACAAGTCAATGCCCCAAGTGCCACTCCACAGTACCTACCTGCAACTACAGCACCAATGGGATGTTCAGATACAAGCTTGTCAAGGATTAGGAGATTTTTCTTAGCAATCGAAAGTGCCTCATGGTATCAGCTACAGAAATTGTTAGAGGAAACTACAATATATAGTACTAGACGTCAAAATGACAGGAAAATGTGAGACTATTGATCAAACCAGAAAAAAGATAAAGGTCTGCAGTAGAACAGAATATTTTAGCTAAAATAGTGAAACAGCAATAAATATTTCATTTTTGGTACTATTTTGTAAGAGCAATTCCTTGAGGTTTCAACCAATTACTGATACTTCGTCATTTCTACTTATTTGAGGTATGTGTCACAGGATCTTCACTCAAGAAGCCCGAAGTATGAACGCTTCAGTTTACTCACCAGAGAACAGTTCTTCATCTATAATTCTGCTGGTTTGTTGATCACTGTCTTTGTGAACTTTAAATTATATGGGTCTCTTCTTAGCCTGGAGGAACACAAAACAATTCACCTCTTGTAAATACATTCCTGATTTTTGAACTCAAAAAAGGTATGCAGCCTGCAGTTGCTCTGAGAAACAATACAGCGTATCAAAATTAAATTCAGAACATGGCCCCATCACTTTGACTACTGAAGCAATGTTTTCCAACAACAAGATTGTTTTACAAATATTGTACATTAATGCCGATGTGAAATGATGTCAGTGTGTGGCTGTACAGTAAGACTCTGCAACTCAGAAAAAAAATTAACTCTTTTTCTGCAGTGTGATAGTGAGAAATGAGGATTGAGAGTAACTGAGTGACATCCAATTTCCTAAGATTTCAGACCTTCCACGTGTCACATGCAGGGATACAGAGTTCTTTTTTCTTCTTGCATTTTATCTCCTTAAATATTGCTTTTNAGAATTTTTTTTTTTTAATTTTAAGCTGCTTTCACCTTTGGGAGATGAATCTATATCTGAATCACATATTGGCAACTATATACGTAGAATTTGATGTGGAAAAACTGACATAGTTGTACAAGTCCCAGTTTCAGTTTTAAGGATGGAAATGCTTTTGGCTTCACATCTTAAAACGGTAAACATTACAGTACAGGTGGAAAGTATCATAAGCTGCACTAGTATATTTTCAAGGCTTTCATCACAGAAATGGGAAAGAAAGTAGCCTTTAAGTCAGTCAGGGTGTTACATCCCACAATTAATTATTTGCCTTCTTTGTTATTACGTTGAGAAGTAAAAATCTCTCTTCTTCCCAATTTCCACTTTTCCTTTCCAGCAGATTTTTCAAAAGTTACCTGTAGCATTATCAAGCCCATGAAGTCATACCCATATCTAGTGATATTTGTGGAACTGATACAGTTCTGGTTCTGAAAGAACACTATCATTTCGTATTGAAAAAAATCAATCAGGGAACTATTTTTCCCAGAGTTTTTCATACTATTCCTGCTATGCCCCAGGCAGATTACATTCTTTGCAAAGTAACTCATAGAATAATTTTCCCAGAAAGCAATCAATAAATGCTCCCCTCATGCCCTTCCATCTCTTTCTTCTTTCCTGAAAAATAAAGCCGCTAGCTGTGCTGGCACCTTTGACAGATGATTTAAGTGAATTTTTCTGAACATATTCCCTCTCTCTTAATCATATAAGCTGCAAAACTGTTATTCTGTAGACCCTATATACCATTGAAGTAGGTTCAACCTTTCAGTAATCCTGGAAACACAGCAGCTAACTTCAATCCTGAATGAAAGCAAACCAGCCCAGCTGGAAACCTAAAAATGTATGACAAAGTCATACTGAATTTTCAGAAAGGGAAAAGAGTTTTTCACCAAAGTTAAACAGTATTTTCTCTAAATGAATAAATAAGAATTGCATTATTGCTGCACAGCAAATACAGATGCAACAAATCTTCTTCAAGCTTTAGGAGCTTACACACTTTTTTCTTACTTAGTTTACTAATTGTAGTATGTATTTTTAAAATATTCTACATTCACATTAAATTATAAACCTGTCAATTATTTTAAAATAAGGTATGGATACATGGACAATAATTTCCTAAGCAGTATGTCAAATTATATAATTGATCTATTTCTAATCCTAAGTAGTGATAAAGGCTTGTAATGGCAAGTAGTATTTCATCAGTGGTTATGGTTAATGTACATTTTTGTTCTAAAGCAAGGATATATTTAAACTTTTCCTGCTCCTTAGCATAAAATTGCAATGATCTTAATTTAACTTAGAAGTAAAACAAGAGCTAATTCAACTAGAAGAAAAGCTAGTCTAGTTATGTAAACCTGGGGATGAAACTCCACCTCAAATGAAACACTTGAAATGAAAATCAGCCCCTTAGACTTGCCTTTTTACTGGGCCTAAAAGCAATACAGTAGCAGCTCATCCACTCAATCACATCTGATTTCCAGAGCTTTTTTTCCAGAGGGATGTTTAAATGACATACCTAAATGTATTTTATGCCAAAGAGTCCAAGTATTAACAGAACTGACTTTGGGTCTTATACCTAAGAATAATTACAGAAATCATTTCATCTGTCATGTGAAGAACCCAGAATAAAATGAGCTGTCACAAAGCATTGTGTCATGTCACCATACACATGCACACACACATTTTATACACAAAATATTGCAGCTGTTCCCTTTCCCTTCTACAGGGACACTGGCTAAGGTGGCAGCTTTCCTTGGGGAATATGCTATCATTAGATTTGCCATTTGGGCCTTTTCCACAGAAAGAGATTTTTCCTGTACCAGATTAAATCATGCTAATTTCACACTGGAGGCAGTCACATCAAATTGATTTTTAGAAGCTGAAGAGAGGAAAAAGATGTTTGGTAGATGGTGTGAGAGGAAGTAGCAATGTAATACACATTCTCAAAATCGTCCTTACATACTCTGTATTTCAGAAGCCCTTGAGATTTGCATTGTTCTATTTACTTCATTGAACATTTCAGCTCTAGTAATTCCCACTCTCACATCCACTGTCAGAGCATCACTGGTAGTGCTGGCTTTCTGTGTTGTAAGCAGAACTATGGCTCCTTTTTGAACTTAAGCAGTAATTTCTTCAAACGGAACCAAGTCTGCTCCAGCAAAAAACATAAATATCACAAATAATAATAAAATATCTCTCACAATAGGAAAAATCATCTTAAAAGTTCCACTTTCACTTGTGGGAAAATGGAAAGGTCATTGGATGTCAGAAGACTGTCTGAACAAAGATTTGGGAATTTCACTCAGGAAAGACAGAACTGTGTTTGGCAGTGTCAGATTCTGAGGTAAGAAGCCATCAGGGATGCTGTCATTACTGGGAAGACACAGAGTGAGCTTCTCCTTGTCATGGACAAACTCCTGAACTTTCCTAGGAAAGCAAGTGACAGGGGAAGCAAGAGAAAAGGGGTTCTCTCTAAAAGTCTGTGAGATTTTTAGATTTTGCTGTTTCAGACAGTATGGCTTTGCTCATACAAAACATGAAAAAAACAGTCTTATTAAAGTATTTCTGAACAGTTTAAAATTATTGTCTCTTAACTGAGCTTATACAAAGACGTGCATCATGCATTTGTGTGTTGATATGCATAAAGATTACATATTAGATCTTGTCTTGCAGCTTGAAAAGCTACCATGTAAAATATATTCTTCAGAAAACTCGAGGCTAGTTGTTATTGCTATTATACAACCATCCATTGCTCTGTAGCCGCTGCAGTTTTAGGTGAGCTAAAGAGTTCAAAAAACACTTTTTAACTCTTCAGAAGAAAATATATAGTATTTTTTTTTCCTTTGTTTTCAATAACATTCAAAATTCAAACAGGAAAAATGAGAAATTAGTTAAAAGCAAGTTTAAAATTAATCTCCAGCCTACTAAAGTAAACAATGTACCACCTTCCACATAACACAGTATCCAAGATGGATACTTGGCTAATTGCCAAGCATCCAAACATATTTAACTATTAACCTCTCCAAAACAATTCCCAATAAAATCTTCTTTTTCAAATTTTTGAAAAGCTATTCCTCCCTTAGGAAAGCTGGAAAACTTCTATTACCTATTACCATTGACAAACAGTCCTGGCTTTAGAGTTGGGATCATAAACTTTATAAACTTCTCCTGTTATTTGAACATCCCTCTAGCCATGAAAAGCCTTCACAAACTCTACTAACTCCACTACATTATACAGAGTAGTGGAAAATTCCAACATAATGGAATTATTCTGGTGAGAAGGGACAGTTAGGCACTGATATTCAGAACCAGATGGTCCTACAAATACAACAGCAAAACTGATTAACATGTCAGGATATATAATTGGTCCCCACAATAAATCTTTGAGGAATTTCTGGAATTTCCAAGTACACCAGTAAAATAAAGATAGATGGATGGATGGATGGATGGATAGATAGATAGACAGATAGATAGACAGACACTTCTGTGGTGTCTACTCAAGTATATTTCTTGCCTGAAAATCATTTTCAGGTATAAAGAGCACTTATAAACAACAGGTTGACCAAAGACTTCACTTGAAGTCCCCAGGTAAATTTAATCTCCTCCAGCATCAGGCATGAAGCCACCAGGCAGCTCTGAAGGTTCTCATCACAAGCAGTGGTGAGAGCTCCCTCTGGGCAATGACACGTTCTGGTTGTGACTGGCACCTCAGAGGGCTGGAGTAGCACCTAGAGCAACTTAAAACCTCAGAGGCTGTCCTAAGCACTTAGTTCTGACTAGATGCCCTGCTGGTAGGAAGAATAAACTAGGGGACAAACTCTTACTTAAAATTAATGTGAAATCCTGGGCTAATGTACTAAAAGGAGACAATAAAGACTTTAAATTCCCTCCTCTTGTATTGCTTGTTATTTCAGACTAAATAAAGGAGGTAAAGGAGAACAGAAATATTTGAGAATTTTTGTACTTTTATCTCACAGTTCCATAACATTCTCCTCTGTCATGGAAGTGGCATAGGAAACCCATGTGAAGGGAGCAGCAAGGGAAAAAGTGAAGGTTATTAAGCATTGAAGCAATGAGACATTTCAATGTAGAATATCTGAGAATTTAAGCACTGTACAGGTTCCCCCATGTATCTCTCTCTTATCAGTATAGATAGTTAGTTTTCCCACACTGTGTGATGATGAATAATATGAGACATCAAAGTATCCCTTTTACTCTGGAATGATGACAATTCAGAAAAAAGATTTCACTATAAATCAAAACTGTTCAAAATGTTCTCCAGCCTCCGCATCCAACAGCAAAGAGCACTCAGCTCCTGTAGGTGTTCACTGCCACCAATTCAAAGAATTCAGCATCCCTGACATTGAAGATGGCTGAAGATACTGACTTCTGTACAACTCCAGCAGAATGATGCCACAGTAACTCCTGTCAAAAATACCTGAAAGAAATAGCAGCTCCTGTCCTGTACTTATGCCTCATATATTGAATAGGAAGGACAATACTTCAATTTTCATTATTAGATTCCAGAATTGTAGAAATAAATTAAAAAGTATTAAAATTGCTTTTAGTCATTTTGATATAAACACAGAAATTTAATTACCAGAAATACATTACCAAAGGAAATACCGGTGTAACTTCAGCTCATTGAGGTATGAACACTGATCAACAATTTGAAAATAAAATATAAAATTTATGGGGATTTATTCAAGTTCATATGAAAGCTGTGACAATCACTGACATCTGAGCTGCATGAAAGTGTCAGCTAAGGATCTTCCTACTGATCTGCTGGGCTGAACACAGGTTTCAGTGTTTACCCTCAATATCTTAGTTCTGTGATAAGAACTATTACACATACAGGTATTCTTCCTCTTATTCTTATTGTATTCAATATCACCTATACTTACATTGTCACTTCTGCTGCACAACACACTGCAGTTTTCGCAATACATACAGTAACTAAGTTGTCATTTTACCAAGTCCCAATATATTTGTATTCAGTAAAAACAGCAAGTCCACGCCACAGTGATGTTAATATAACTGGGCACTAATCAGGAAATGACATTTTGAAAACCACTGTATTTTTAAATTGCATTCATGCAAAGAAAAGTCAACTAACTCACCTCCTAGATTTATTGGCTGTTTTAATCCACAGACCTGTCACAGAGAGAACTCCACTGCCAGAAACACTCAGTGTTCACATCGCCGCTAAGATTAAAATCAAAGAGAAGGTCACCATTCCTTTGGAAACAGGAAGAAGCAAGGGTTTTTTTTTTTTATTTTAACAAAATCCCATGAAATAAACATGCAGCTTGGAAATAGAATGTATTTATTTCTGCACTTTTTCATTCTCCTTCTGGTTCTCAAAGCATTTTTCCTACAAAAATTATTAAAAAAAAAAAAAAGTGGGGTTGTTTCATTACACATTTCTTGGCAGGACAACACACTGTCTTTTCTTGAAGGCCAAGGAACACCTGTTGAGTTTTAGGCCAAGATTTTCTCAATATGGTTGCTTTAGTTCCAAATAACCAGTTTGCAAAATAAAACACAGAGGATATCTAAAATACAAATTTTATTTATTTTACATAGATTTAGAAGTCAATAAAATAAAAACCAGGAAAATCTTTATTAGGACCTTTTAGAACTCTAGTTGTTTTGAGTTGGAATGGAAGTTGAAAACTGGACTGACAATTTTGGGCAAATTGATATGGAGTGTTTTTAGTTCCTGCTGCTATTGAATTTACAAACTTTAGGTTAACTCAGAAATACTTGATTATTTTTGCGTTTAAATGGAAAATCACACCTACACCATTGTTGAGATCAGAAAATCTAACCATTTCTATATGCATCTTAAATTGCCATGCTTTTCAACAAATTTCAATTGCAAAGGTGCAATGAACCAAAACAGCTTTTTTTCTCCCAGGTAGTTCAGTACTTTAAAATCACATTTTTTCCAAGCTTCATTAATTACTGGTTTGCAGCAGATATCAGATGTTAAGTGCTGTAGGACTTGCATAAGAAATATGTTTGTAGCAGTTGTTCATTAAATTTCAATCTTGTTTTTCCCAGTATAACTGCATTGACTTTTCTCCATGAAAAGTTCTGCCTGTGAATGAGAATTCTAGTTTTACTTAAATTCTACCTGAACTAGCAAACAGAAAGCTATGTAACATCTAAGAAGTATGGGGTTTTTAAATAAATAAAAGTCTAAAAGCATAAAATAGTAGGTTAAAATCAGCTTTCAGACATCATGAGGTAATTCCTAAGTAAACACTAGGTTTCATTAGTCATGCCAGGTTTCTTTTGGTGTGAAGTTTTTTGTGAAAGTAACATTTTTCCCATATACTCACTTCCTCAGAATAAATGTTACTACTGCAGGCCATATCAAAGCTTTCCCAGCTGAAAATATTCGGAAAGTGTCACAAACAAACTATTTGTGATGGATAAGCTGCCCCTATAGGGCAAACAAACAAAAATAAAGTTTCCTTCTGTCCAAGGAGCTGAGTTCCCAGACATGACAGCACTTACTGCTCAAATGCTGAAGACATGAGTTAGCTAAGGACTAAGTCCTCAAATTACAACAGAAGTCACACAGGAAAAAGCTTGACTTTTTCAGGAGCTCGCCTAAGTTTAGTGCAACTGGCAGAGACACTGCTATTTACTTTATACCCAACCAAAACAGCAATTTAATGCTTTCCATACATTTCAATTTTCCAATATGTTGCAAAATTCTGAATACAAACCTCATTACTGCCTTACAGAATCAATTAAAAGAAAGTACAGGTTCGTAGCAGCTGATTAAGAGACAACAGGATTCCTGGCACCTTGGAAAAAAACACTAATTCTTACTGTGCAATAGCAACTAAAAGAGACACACCATTGTGTGTCTAGTCTGTAGAAGTGAACTAACAAGACATTGAAAAGCAAAAAACCCCTGATTTTTGCAAAAATTGGAGGCAACCGTGTTTTAGTTAAGTTACAGTTTACTCCAGATGGTCAAAACTGGTACAGTTTACAAAACACATCTGTTCCTCAGAATTCCTCACCAGGAATTCTTCCCCTTCCATATTCCTTTGAATATTTTTTATTATTCCTCAGAAAATTCAGTTTAATTAAGGCCGAAGCATTTAGAGTTCCTAGTTCAGATATTATGTGCTGCTTTCAAAAATCTACTTGCATATGCTAAGTGGAGTGCTAATAATAGACCAGTAAAATGCAAAGGTTGTTTCAAACTTCAAGCTTTCTTAGAAATTACTTTCTGGCAGTCTTGAGAGCTATTAAATGTCAATTCAGTATCACTTTTGATTTCCTTAGACCAGATTTAGGAGCTGAACTGAATGAAGCGAGGCACAAGGGAAGATATCATCAACATAAGCCTCCCAGGCTTTTATGTTTAGATCAAAGGGTATTGATTTACAATTCTGAGGATGAAAACAGTGGTGAAGAAACCCAGGCAGCTTTAAGTAAAGTGCTGACATGAGTGACAGATCTGATTTTAGCTATGAGTGCCACCAGATAAAAACAAGGCCAATGGCCTTGTCAGAAGCATGGTTTCCTTTCCCCATCCTACCTGTAACACTGGTAACTGTGAATGCAAAATAAAAATAAAATAAATAAAAGCTATGCAGGGAGAAACAAACAAACAAAACACAAAACCCAAACCACTTATATGCCCCAGCTCAATCACAGAATGAATGCAAAGTGAGATGCTAGAGGACCACAGGAGGAACAGCAGCAGAAATAAGTGCAAGAAAAGATCTCTGCTGTACAATGTGGTGGGCTCTTACTCAAATCTAAACATAAACCCTTTGAGGCCTCAGCAATGAGGGGAACAGACACCCTTCCTTTCAAAGATGGAGTCCAGAGCCAGGGGTCATCCAGTACTAAAAGCTCTGCAGATCACATCTATGCTTGCTTTTGTTTCAGGGAGAGTTATTTTTTTAATCTTCTAGCCATTTTTAGTGTTAGCATTTTTAAGGGTCATTTTAACATAAGAGAGAGAAAAAGGGTTTTGAAGTAAAGTGGATCTTTTTTAATGGTGACTATCACTTTTAATATTCATACAGGTGGAAATTCTTTTTTGTTTGTCAGCTGATTCTTTGGTTTTCCTTTTTAAACCTCATTAAGGCACCAAAAAAAAAAATCATAATCCTAAATAAATTAATACCAAACAAGACAAAGGATACCACAATTTTTACAAAGAGCTTCCATATGCTCAAGCAGATTTCCAAACAGAATTTCCAAACAAGCTTGAGCACTACGATTCCTGATGGAAAATACCAGGAGGAAATTAAGCACATCTTTCAGGAGGTTAATTCACTTTTCTCTCTGAGAAGAAGCAGAGGAAAGAACAGCTCAGAAGCTACCAGCTCCTAGCAGTAACATGATTCATGACATACAGCTCCCTTGCTACTCAGCAAGTGCTCTCAGCAGCATCCCTCCTACTATTCCTCCAAAAAAAAGAAGGAACCAAGAGAGCAGCATCTGTAAAGTTTGCCCTGGAAGGTGGCAGAAGGTAGAAAGTGTAATGCAGAGCAGCATAGTGGGGGAGAAAGTGACTGTTCAACAGCCCTGCAATACAGCTTTTATTTTCAGAAATGGCACTTAGACAGTAAATAGAAATTCATTTAATTCACTGCACTAAGTGCAATCTCTAAACCTGAGTGTCAAAATCTGCTCCGTGGAAGCAAGAAGAACTTTGGCAAAACAGTGTATTTCTTCACAAATCTAATATCAAATGGATATGGGGAGTGCGTATGACTAAACTCTGGAGTTCTTGGATGACAGCATTTCAGCTGGATGATCATATAGTAGTATAGTTTTTCCTATTCCTCCTAAAGACAACAAGAAAAGCATTTTTTTCTTGTCATCACTGAAAAAAGCAGGTCTTTAATCAGGAAGTGGGTATGCTGATGTTCTTATATGAACAGCGAGGCAAAAAAAAAGATTAGTTTTCCTCCACAGGAATATTGTTTTCAGAGGTGAAAAAAATAGTAAGAGCAATGACTAAGAGTAACAAATGTGTTAATATCTTTGTTTCTAATAAATTCATATAAGCACACTTTCACTCCTTGAACTTGGTAGTCATTTCTTTGTCAGGTGGCCTTCACGGAGAACCAATTCATTGATAATTATAAATTAAACCTGACCAAGCACAGCTGGTAACAGAGACATCACCAGCTTTCTTATCTTTTTACAAAAGGTTCTTTTTTTCTCAGTGGCATGGCTTCTTCAGTTTAAAAGAAAGAAGCAGCAGCCATGAAGATAACTCTCTGGAGCAAACCTCCTATCAAGTATTTTGCTGAACCTAATAGAAATAATAATGCATAATTTCTCAAGCTACAATGCCCCACACCAGTTTAAACCTCAGAGTCCATGAAAGCATCTCGATAGCTATCTAAGGGTGAAATACACTATAGTCATAGACCAAAAACTGCTCTTCAGAGACAACACAGGCAGAGGCAGGATATCTGAATTCCCCCTTAAAATCCAGGGCAACAGAGCTGCCTTAGTCACTGAGATCAATGCCAAGAGTCACTGCATCACATCCTGGGCCCATACAGTGCTCCCAGACAGCTCTGCTGGCACTACTTCTCCTTCATATAAAAGCAGTCTTGTTCATCAAGCCATAGTGTCTCTTGCCCCGCTACATGCAGGGAGCATAAGGACTTGTGACCAATCTTCCATCTCAAGGCAAAATCACCTGGTGCACCTATCCTGGGACAGGAGATAAAGAAATACAGAGAGCAATCTTCAGGGGAAAAAAAAAAAGAAAACCCTATCACAGAAAATATATTAAATGTATGTAAGATCCAAGCATGTAAAATTATATGGTTCCCTATCATGTCTGAAACATTTTAGGAAATTAAAAAGAATTTATGATAGGTCATGGACAGGGCTCAGAAGCTTTCAATTCTATCCCTCTCCTGTCACTGAATTTCCCTAAGTTTCTTTTTTGGCCTCAGAATGCATGCATCAGCTTAAACTAGGACTGTTGACACATACTCTAGCAAGGAGGAAGGCATATAAAGTAAGAGCAATGTACAGATGAAAGGGACATCAATAAACAAATCAATTTTCTCTTAAAATATTGCAGCATCAGCAACTATCCAACAGTATTTAATGCATTGCTTTGTAAAAATGAATTACTACGCTGTGTATTGTTAAAATATTTCATGAAATTACTAAGAGTTATCTAAACCTCACTCTACACAATAGACTTCAGATTAAAGTAGAGCCAGTCTGATTCATGTGCAGCAATGGGCAATAGAATTAATCCCATTTGTCAGGCAATAGGGAGTGGATAGAACAAGGAAGAAGTGGAATCAATAAAAAAGAGGAACTTTTCTCTTACAAGCACAGTATCTTAGGTAAATTTTAAGCATTTTCTTTTCATGTATATGTTCTTTTTCCTAAGATGGATGAAAATGGCCCTGGATTATAAAAATGTGTTAATCGAATACATTGCTTTTCTTAGTACTTGTGTATTAAAAGATCACTTTTATTTAAGATCACTATAAGAAGAGCAAAAAATATATAAAGGATTTTGTTTTGTCTTTATCCATCAATTCTAATAAATTTCATGGTAATTTTTCTAAATATGGTTGCACTGACCAATTTTTTTCATGGCTCAGTTTCCCTCTAGAAAAATCAGAAATAAGAAACGTGAAGTGTTTAAGTAAATTCCCATGACTGTCTGCAGCGGGAAGTGAGAAATGGGATTGATCAATGTTTTTAATCAGACCCCGTCATGGTGCATTGTTGCACTTGTTACAACAAATGTTAGGTAACTACACTATTAAAGCAGGCTTTGTTGCAATTTTATGATGTCAACATTCTAGATTACAGATTATTCTTTTTGACAACATCACAGACACATAAAATGACACTTGTGATACCAAGAACAATCTATTTCACCTCAGAAAACAACTACTGTCCAAAAAGGGACAAATATAGAGAAACTAGTTTTGACTACTGAGGGGTGACAAAAGCTCAGAGAGATGTACAGCTGCTAAAAGTTAACATACTTTATATATTGCAACTGTATTTCAAGGATAACCTAATTCTTAAATGCACTTATTTATATCACCTGCTTAGGTCAATAAATAAGAAGTTTAAGCTTAGCATGATTAATAAGAAAAAAATAAACTTATAACAAAGCACAATCACAATCTGCATTCTCTTACAAACAATAAATATATAGCTATATTCTAATTTATAGTTTATACAAAGACGCACCAAAGACCAGAAGATGCTGCACAAAATTCTTTTTCAAAGACATATAGAATACTAATCATTCCATGGCAGGATAATAATAGCACCCATAAAATATTTAAATACACTAGTATCTATTGTAGAATAACATCCATAATAAGACTGGCATTAAAGTGAAAAAGAAAATGTAACACAAAATAATTAATGCAAAGAATTTGAAATACTGTATTTGCCTAAAACTGCTACACAATGCAGATCACATTAAATAATTTCTTGTTTAAATCTAAATCTAAAAATCTAATGCTTAAATTACCTATAAACCATTAGCCTGAATAATCTCAGGGGAATTTTATTGCATATACAAAGTCCTTCATGTCAATTATACTGAATATAAAAACAGTAAGTAGTAAATAATTTTCCATAAACAAAAATTGCTACCATTAAAGAGATCAAGATTTGTTATTGTTACACACTGGGGCAAAGAAATAGTTACAATATGAAGATTCACCTCATCAGGACTCAGAAGCACACAGACATTGAATGTTTAACTCACAATGGGTCTGCAGGACAGCCCCAGTGATGGAATCAGAAATGGAACAGAATGTCTCCATAAATCACAAGCTGGTCTAGATTTCACTGAAGCAAATGCAAGTAGTTAAGAAACCTGCATGAACTTGGGAAGAGGAACCAGCTGTCATCTGGCTGCAGGGCTGCACAGGCAGGCACACAGCCCCTTCTCATCTCACAGCCCGAGTCCTTACTGATAAACCCATACCTGAATTTAACCATTTTACATCCCATGGGAGCTGTAAAGGAATATTGAGACACCTTCATTGCACAGATAACAAAAGCAACTTTTTCCAGAATAATATCATATGTGATGCAAAGTGAGACTAAAATAAAAACCAGAAGATCATCCCCTTCCAAATAGCAAATCAATCTAGTTTTTGAAATAAATATTTTAGCACAAGCTATGCCTAACTCCTTTATAAATAGAAACACTCAAGTCCTCTACATGAACGTGCATTTTCTAGGATACTGTGTAAAACTTTGAAACAAGGAGTTAACATTGCCTTTTAAAAATATTTAACAAGATTTTAACTCTTCCTATTTTTACAGTAAAAAGGCAAGAATCTTCATCTGCAGATACTGCACTGCTTTTATTTGTATTAACATGCCCCCAGTGAAGCAGAAAAAATTTCTAACCAATAATAAAGAAGGGAATTGCTAATGTATGAAATATGTTAATTAAACAGAGTATGAAGGTACTGCGAGACCTACTTGAAAGGAAGGACAAGAGTAACCAACATCATTTCTCTCCATTTCTATTTCTCTTTTGGAAAACAACCTTCTCATGTGCTAGCCCACTGCTCTATTTTATGGCTTTGACACTTTCATCCAGCAGCCTTGTTGTGCCTAAAACAAAATTCAATAGAAGATAAAAAGCAGTTCTAATCACAAGTCTGCAACATGGATTTCCCTTAATTACAGCTACAGAAGGACAAGAGGTTGAAATACAAAAGAAAGATTATAAAATGCATTAAAAAAAAAAAGGCAAAAAAAGAACCTCTCTCCTTATCCCAAAATGATTTTCAGCTTTTCTGCTACCTTGTATGCAAGTCTGACTTGATGGAAACTAATGATTCATGACAAAGCAAGGAAACCTATTTTCAAACTTTGGAAAACTTCAGTGTTGGGTTCTGTTCCCAGAACTCTTTTAATCTTCTCTAGTTATATTTTCCCAGTAAAGGTGCACAGTTAGGCCACAATTTCACAAACTACTAAAGCATGAGTTAAATGCATTTTTCAATCAATGCTTTATACCATACTCAATCACGCTGACTTCAGAGGGACTCACACCAGAATTTTACCACTTTTATTTATAATTAATTTTCTGAAAGCATGGCTGAGCCTGACCTTCTTCCTTATTCCTCCAGCATCTTCTCAGGCTCTCCCTATTCAGTCTCCATACATCAAAGGGATTCTCAATGATAGCTGAAGCTTTTGCTCACCATATACCCAGTACTAAATTCTGCTTCAAAGAAAGCCAAAATACTGCATGCTCAGTAACAATAAAATAATAAAACATCTTTGTTTTCTCCTGTAGCTGTTGTCTTATCTGAGCACATAAACTGTGAATGCTTTCTAAATTTCCAGAAGCATTTGAATACCCTTAATTGATGTTTTTCTATTTCAGGAAATATCTCAGACTTTTGGAAGAAAATTAAGTGAAATCCTAGGACTGGACAAAAATTAATTCAATTTTCTTCATATGTACATTACCTTTTAGTAGTTCAACAGCATATTCTATAGCTTATATTTAATTAAATTGTCATCAATTACCTTAGTTTCCTTTTTCTCTGCATTTTAATGTACGATTTTTTTTCTGCCCATAACTACAGTTCCTAGCTCCAGCCTGAATTTAGTCAGATAATGGTTCTTCTTTCACACCATTTGAAAAAACAAAACAAACAAAACAAAAACAACAAGGACAAAACCCACAAGCCCTATTTCTAATGTCTGTGCATTACAACCTCTAGGCAAGAGTATTCTCAAGTTGACATACAAAATTTCCTTGAGTGTTTTTCAAGAGCTTTGAATGGTTTTTCTGTTACTATAGCATTAAATCATGGCATTGTGGAAAGAAATGTTATTAACTCAAACAATTAATATCTTTGTATGATCATTTGCTTCTAGGAATAATTTTTATTTGATTCATTAAGTGTAAGATTGAATTTTGGTACGATACAGAAAGATGTAATGACCAAGAAAAGCTGGGGGGGAAATCAATCTAAAAATTAAATAAAAGATTTAAATAGAGAAAGAAGTAACTGTGAAGAAAAGCAGTAAAAAAAGGGGGATGTTTAGCACTTCACCATTGAATTTACCATGGATTTCTTGTAGAATAGTTGTATTGCCAGAATTTATTTTAATGAGAAGTTCTTTGAAATAATAATTTAAAAACCAATTTTTATTAATTACTATTGTACATTAAAATAAAGTTCTTGGAAGCTGCAGACAGAAGCTATAAAAGGTTCAGTCTTTAATGAAAAACTCATCCTTACATAATTCTGATGTCCTAAATACGGCTCTATTTGAATTCATTTCATAACTAATTTGCATGTCAGTCTACCTATTTCCTGTCACTTTAAACACCCACAACCTCACAGCATACAGGCATGAACCATGGCCCTTTGTTATCTGGTGAACTAATTAGCTGTAATTATTAAATTTCCACTGTCTACACTCCAGGTATTTAAAAATCAATCCTTGCAGTCCTTTTGTGTAACAGTATTTTCCAAAGAATAGAGAAGAGGCACAGGAAGTCTAATTTCAGTTTTGAATATACATCTGAAATTACTGTGACGCTTACTTAAGATCTGCTTATACATGTGTACATATATACGGAATACAATATATATATATATCACTAAAGCAGTGTGGTTAGTGTTTTTTTGGTTTTTTTTTTTTTTCTTAAGGGCTCATTCAGGTGACTTGCATTTCTTCAGATACTACTGATTTTTAGGAAGAGGTGGGGACTATGTATTCTGAAAGGTAGATAACTGACCCAGGGACTGATGTCTCTGTCTTGGGTTTCCCTGAATATGCTTTCCAATGCTGGCACTGCCAGTGGAACTCTGCCCCCACAACATTCCTGCTTGCCTCTGTCCTGAGTCATCACAAAGAGGGTGCTCTGTCTTTGAATATCAGAACCTGTGTCCCCACATCAAGCAGAAACCTGGCCATCATCCTCATGTGAACATCAAAACTGGCCTCTTGCTCCCTCGCTGCATCAGCACAGAAGAGTGGGAAAGCCCTGAGAGGAACTCAGCAGTGGATACTGTCCCATTTGTCTAAGGTTCAGATGGCAGAAAGAGCCACGGGCAGTGTAGAGAGCTCAGTGAATTTGTGCTGACCATTTCAGTGCAGATATTTGAAAATCGCAATAGCCTAAGATTTCAGATGTTTATGTCCATTAACTGTGTATGTGAGAAAACTCTCTGGAATGCTAAACAAAGTCCTCACTTTCTGAAGGCATCTGGAAGACAAAAATTCCTACGACCTATTAGTTGTCGAGTTGGTTGTAATTTTGCCCCACCATGACCCTGAGTTTAAGTTTCTTTCATTTCTGAGTGTCTTTATACAAGCTTCAAGTAGAAGTACAAGGGCTTTAATTGCCACACCATTCAATGTATCATATGTATAAAAGCCATTTGTGTCCCATGCTTGGGAAAATAAGGAAGTCTAATAATCTTTTGGAGCAGATACCACTGATCAAACAGATAGTAAAAGAAATTACTCAAAAGTCTTTCACATCTGGACAAAAAACAAGAGATGGACACTTAAAGGAACCTAGTAATACTAAAACATAATACTAAAACACTAATACTAAAATAGATATGTCTCTATCTCGACACTGTATTACAACTTCTACCTATCTAAAATTTGTAATCGTTCATTGTCATTTGGGATAATTAAAATACTCTCCCACCAAAACTGCATTCAGCTGACTGGCTTTACTGATTTCAAGGACTTTTGGCAAAAGTCTGGGTTGCTCCTGTGCGCAGTAAGAGATACCATCAAGGAGGCTGCGCTGTATTTCTTGCAGAGTGATACATATGTCCAGAAATTTTGAAGTGTTGCATAAACATCCATAAATTAAACCTCAGTATTTCACTGTGTCATAAATTCAGTGTTTTCTCATTGGTAAACTGAGGTATTGTCTAGGGCTATTCCCTTGATATCATTGAGATTTCTGCTGCACAACGAAAATCAAAACTCAAGTCCTATCTCCTCAGCTGCAAAAATGAATGGATTTGATCCTGCAATTAGTTCTAAAATGACAGAGGGCATGTAAGAAAACTTGTGTGTGGAAAATTGTGCCTAGGACTCAACAGAGCAAGTAAAAAAACACCTGATGTGCACAGAGACAGCAGCTGAGCTGCAGGGCAGTCACAAGGCATGGTAAGGTCATGCTGGCTTGGGTACAATCCAGTGAATACACATGAACTTTAGCATCCCCCTGTCACCTTGCTCCTCCTACATCCCTGGAGTATTGCTTTGTCCAAGTGTTTGGGGAGCTGACCTTCACAGAACGCGTGCGCTGAGGCTGTCACGTGGATTAGCCATAGGGACAGAAATCCTTTTCTGACACATCTGAAAAAAACTTTTGCTGGTCCTGCACAACATTTCATAAAGAATGCAGGGCACAGCTCTCCTAACAGATCACCAGTCTATCTTCCTGCTAACTCTGACCCCTTAATCAAATCCCCTCTTGTATTTCAGCACACTTCTCCCACACACCCCCTCCATTACAACATCAAGTTCAGTAACTCTCAGGGGCTCTACTTCTTCTTACCCCACACCCTCTGATCCTGAAGTCATGCTTAAAATCAACTGATGAGATTCTAATCACACCAATAGCAAGAAAGGAGAAAGTTATGCAGTTATATTTCTTTCCATTAAAGGAGGAACAATTAACTACTTCTGCAAATACAAAATTTTTCTGTTTATAAAGGAAAAAAAACAAAGCACAGTGGTATGTTTTCATTCAAATACTTCTGTCAAGTCAGTTTGAAATCACCCAGCTTTCCATCCCTTTCCCCCATACACAATCAAACAAATCCTGGCTACATTAGTAAATACTGCTAATAGATAAAATAATTTATTCCAGATGGTAAATCATGAATTCAGATTCAGACTAAGGCACATTTCTCATAGCAGAAATGTAGCTTCTGGAAAAGAGGGGATTTATAATATCCAGATTCTCATATACAATAGCATAAATGATGATGCCACAGTAACTTCAGAAATAATTCTTTCTATTAATTGGATCTTAAAATTTCAAACTCCAGTAAGATGAACCATATATACATGCTCACAGTATTGAGATGGTTCATACCTGCCATCCTGCCATGCTTCTGACAAATTGCAGAGAGAAAATTCTAACCCCATGTTACCTGGCTCCTGTTACCGTGGTTTATATTATCCTTCCACATTCTCAAGAGAACTGAACCTTCTATGAAGATTAATGCTACACTCACTTCACTGCACATTCATGTAGAAGACATTATTACTTTGAGCCCCAGGAATTCCACTGGCAAATGATATTAAATCCATGCATTGTCTCTCCAGGTATCCTGACATGTCAGGCTTAGACCTGCTGTAAATTCAGCCATGGCTGATAGCAGGACTTCATCTAGAACTTTGATTGAAGCACCCACTTTAAAAGAATTTTTTAAAAAATAGAGAGAGAGAAAGAGAGAGAGCACGCTTGGAAATACATACCAATGCAAAACTACAGTTGTTTCTTCCTATGTCATCCTGTTGGTTTCTATGGGAACACTAGAGAAGCTGCCAAGTTTCACTTTGAAATATTAATTGTTTATAGAATTATAAGACCTTCATATATTGACATATTAATTATATTGTTTAATGTAATGTATTCATCTGTAAAGATGTGTCTTTCAGAGCACTAATATTTGTAGAGATTTACCTCTACTTTTCAAGGGAAATATCCTTGAAACTGCTCTAAGGAAAATTAACGGGATAAGAAAAAGATATTTCTTATATATCCTCCATGTCTTCTTGCCCAAATAAATAAGGAAACACTGAGAGGTTTCAATGTTCCATGGTGTCACCATTCTTTAGAATTAAATTAACATAGTCTGTGCAGAGACTTAACAGGTTCCCTCCAACTGCAGGTTTAATTCAGTACTTATCAAACTTAACTTCCCCTTCAAGTGCTACAAGAATTTGGCTTGGGAAAGGAAAATAAGCACAAGTTGCTCAGATCTGAAAACTGTACAGATGCTTTCCTTCTCAGATGCATCCCTAACTGGTATTGTAGTAATTACATATACAGATTGAAATTATACGTATCAATTTTGGTGCAGAAGTTAAGAGAACAATGGAGAAAGGAGTGCGTTCATGAAGACTGCCCATAAACCTTTAAAATTTTTGGAAAGCAGGATCTTATTCAGCAGCCCATCACACAACAAAATGCCTGGCATGAAAAATCTGTCTCCCTAGATTTGAAGGTGCATTGAGGGTAACAAATTCCACAGCTCTGCATATTCCCACCTTAACACCTGAAGCAGCAAAGGTAGAAATTATGAAACGGGCCAAGGAGAATCTACAATCTAAAGGTCCCATTTAACTTTACATTTAATATTTAGAGCAAGAAGCAAGACTTGGAGTATTTACTATGTCTGTGTGGCTTTAACATGGGTAGCAACAATTTAATGGTATTAATCTTTTGATCCCATAGTATTGATTTCCAGTCTTAGAGTCAAGGTTCCTTTCCTGAGAATTCCCAAGGGAACAGAGGCAAGACAACATGCAAACATAGGAAAGGGGATGAGACTGATCAAAGTGATGCAAATGAACAGTGATGCACTGATGCACAGGCACTTGCTACATATATTAAGAGCAACGACAATTTGTTTTAAATTTTATGTTATTTTAAGTAAATATCATGAGGGCTTTACTTACCACAACTCTTTTCTTCAAAAATGTGCTTTTATAATATTTTTTATATGGCGAAACTCTTTCTGTTACAGGAAATATAACCCTGCAGAGTTCTATGTAGGTTAAAAAGCTGCAGGTAAAGAAGCCTTTTGGGAAAAAAATGTCCTGTCAATCGTGTGTTGGTCATAGTCATACCCTCCATCCTGAGGAGATCTACTTCCTCCAGTTCATGCCAGTTTCAAGCTGCCTGTTTGATGGATGTACTCAACTTGGACTAAAGAAATCCTATTTGTGAAAACAGGGTTTGGATCCTAAAGGCTTCTCTTAAGATTTAAAGATTGTAAACTGAATGTCAAATGAGAAGTGGGGCTCATTTTGATAATTTTCACATTTTAAGTCAATACAAATGTAATAAAAAGTAGCACTATGGAGTAAGAAACTACTTTTTTATTCTTGCTTCTCATAACAGCTTTGATTTTGCACCCAAAATATAACAGAACTCACACTATTTCCCTTGAAATATTGTTTTTGATTCTGTTTGGCTTTAGAAAGGATGAACTTGAACTTATTCACTTTGTGTCATAACTCTGCAGCATGAAATACCATAGTTTTCATTTATAGCCTTCTCCACTAGCTCAGAACTACAATACTGCCAACATTTCCACCAAGCATTCAGCAGCAAAACATGGCCAGATTCACAGATGTGTCCGTCTCCCTCTCTGAATGTGATCCAGATAAAAGTCTAGTGAACAAGCATGGCACAGACCCTGAGCATATCTTAGGTGTGTTAATAGTAATGTCAGCAAAAATGGCACATAGTGGCAGTTTTACATTTAGAAGTCAACAGTATCTGAAACTGAAATTGCACCTTGAGCTGAGAAAACATTTTTCCATCATTAGACCGCAATTCAGAAAGATACTGAAAGATGAAGGTAATTTTCCACGTTAAAAACTCGCTTTCAAATTATTGGCTTTTCAAGTTACTAGACAAGATTCCATTCTTTAAAATGAGGCAACGAAACTATTCCTTGTCAATTCCTGTCAATAGGACACTGATTTGGCTTTCTATAACAATAACTGTTTACAGGCTTCTTATCTTACCTCAGCAGCAGCAAACCAAAACAACTATGAATACACATTTTCAAAATCAGAGCAGCATCTTCTAGGTAATTTAAAGCTACATATTTGATTTTAAATGTTATTACTGGATTCCTTGAAACGTTTATTTGTATAATTTTTCTCAATTTATGTCTGTGGTGCAAGTTTCTCCAGAAATTGCTGGGAAAAAAAAGACTACTGCTCCTTCTGTTTTTTTTTAAGAAAATCCACTGTAAATCTACTTGGAGATCCAGGTTCTACAAATTCTAAAATTAATTGCACATTCTCTCCCTTGTTGATCTTTAAACATGATCATTTTTGCTTTGATTTTTAAGTGGAAATAAAAAATCAAATGTGTAAGGTCTAGGGCAAGCTTCTAACTTTGATGCCTTTGTGAGTCACTGGCAGTAATTTATTCAACACAGCCATGAGGCTCTGGTGACTGCTTTCACCTGATAGAAGAAATCATGAAACTGTCTTCCTTTCTTCAAACTCACATGGGCCTCAGTGGTCATCACATGAGGAGGAAAGGTCTGGAAATGTTATGTTTCTTCTTTTTTCATTCTTACCCAACTTATAAATACTTTTTATGCTGTCCTGATTGGGTTTTATCAGAGAACTGGCCTCCTTATGAAACAAATACAGTGAACAACATGTTTCAGGGATAGTACTGCTGTTTTCTCCAAACTCTACCATTTCCCAAAAAGCTAATTGTACCCTATGGCTAAAATTAGCTACTCTCTTGTCTTTCTTTAATAACTTGCATATCAGAAACAATATTTTGTTAAGTAATGGCTTACACGCCTGGACAAGTCACAGTACTCAGCTAATGCTAATTGCATTTGCAGCTGACTGAGAGTGTGCCCTGTGGCAGTTCTTTCAGATCAGCAGCCAGCCCCAACCTGTCACTCCAAAGCAACTTTTGTGCGACTGTGCTCTAATTACTCATCCACCCTGTTCACATGACCATGGGACTTTATGACTTGCTACTCTATGGAGAACTGCCAGACACCAGATACTACATCTTCTATGGCATTTAAGACCAATATACAGTATTTCCAAATAAATATTCTGCCAATTCCCACTGCGACTACTAACAGCTGCAACAGCGGGCCTCAAAAGATACATTCCTAATGTGCATCTTTCAAAGAGGCTCAGACATGTAACTCCATAAAAGTCCTGGTTTAAGGCTCTACCTCTTACAAGGAGGACTCCTGGAGAGAACTTGCAGAACAAGAGGCTAAATTAGTTTTGGAGAATTTCTACAAAAGAGAGACAAAACTCATTTTAATACACCAAGACTATCCCTATTCTCTGGATAAACAAACCCCACCTCTTCCCATCACTCACTATGTGCAGCTTCTCCTTGGATTTTTTTCCAGCTCCTGTCGGTTTCCTGTTGCACACACGAACGCTGTGGGTTTCCTTTAAAACCACCCTAATATGGCTACTGCTGTGATGAAGTGCTAATGGTCTATTGTTTCAGGACAAAAGGGAGTGGCTCTCCCAATCTGTTGTTTTGTAGGTAAGGAGCACACACAGACGTTTAGCTGTCTGATCAGAGCACAGCTATTGATTAAATGACAATGGAAACAAAATGTCAGGTTGAGATTTTGGAACTACAGGAAAGTAAATCCCAGCTGATACACATAGCCTCTTTATGTCTCAAAAATAGCTTTCTCCTCCATAAACAGTACCATTGATTGATGCTATTCAGGCAAATGTCTAAGAACATTTTGTTCAGTAATTATGGTAGGCTTGAACACACAGACTATAGAAGAAAAATCTATTCTAAGCCCAAAACTCAGTGTGCCCTTCACTGCAGGCAGGGCTGTGACTAACAGAGATGTCATCCTTATTATCTTTACCAGATGCAGAAGCTCAAAACAAACCATTGAGCTCATTAAAGACATAAGCATGGGATAGCATCCAGCAGTCATAGCAACAAATTACTGGGTTCCAGGCAAACTAGCTAACTAGAAATTGAAGTGGGGAAAAAAGAGTGTGCATACGATACACAGTAATAATTCTCAGCAAACACAAAAGTCCAACCAGCAGCCAAATTCTTGATGGCCTTTGAGCTGTCAAGGAGGAATACACCCAATGCCATCATGTCTTGATGAGTAACAAATAAAAAACTGAAAACTGAAAACGAGACAAAAAAAGTGCCATAAGCAAGTACTGCAGTCCGGGATCTGTTTAACACTTTTGCCAGGTCATAACTTCATATGCACTTCCATGTCAGTGACGCCATGTACCTCCCTCCTCAAGCATGCCCACTGCACTTCTGTGACCATAGCAGAGTTCTAATTCCTCCAGCCAAAGAATAGTTTCCCTAAAACCACTTAATTTCCTAGAGTGCTATTGCTGTTAGGTAGAAAGAGAGATTTATTCTTCACTTTCAATTGCACAAATTTGTCCTCTTACCTTTGTGCTGTCTACACCTAAATATACCTTGTGTTCTGTTATTTGATGTAGATCAATTTTCACTGGAATTACATAACGTAAATCAGAATAAGAAAATGAACAGGGCTCAGGATTTGGGCAAAGGCTTTTATAGATTTTTTTCAGTTTTTCCATACTTACAAATCAATTTCTGTTGGTTTCTGCTATTCTTATTTCTCTTTTTGAGTCTTGTATCTCACAAAGGATTCTTTCAGGTTTACTGATACAACGCTTTACTCTCACAATCCTGTGGCATTCTGAAGAAGAAACAGACCTATGTTTCAAACAGGGTTTGATTTCTGTCTCTACATTTTTCTCAAAATCCAAAAGTGATAGGTAGGAGTTAGAAGTGTTATTATCCACCAGTCTCAGGTTTTTGGCTATACTGAAAAAAAATTAAGTATTTTCTTCAAAAACATAATTTTTATGTATTCTAATAAAAATTACCACCAAGAGGGCGATCAGTCAATGGAACAGGCTCCCTCAGGAAGTAGACACAGCCCCAAGCCTGTCAGAAAACAAAGAGCATCTCAATTGTACTCTAAGCCATACAGTTCATTTTGAGGTAGTAGGGAGTTGGATTTGATGATCCTTAGGAACCTCTTCCAACTCCAAGATATTCAATGACTTTACTGTCTCCTTTGAAGGTCTGTTGCTCACAAAGCGGGCATCTACTTTATTACTGACACCGATGGTTTCATTCAAAAGTAAACTAGTGCTAAAAACCTGACTGGGTATATTCCAGCACCTGCCTTGGAAGGTTTGGATAATCCTTGGAAAGGATCAGTGCAGAAAGCTGGAGTTCAAAAGGGCTCTTACAGTGGTCTCAAGTCTATGCCTAATTGCAATGAAGAAAGAGCAACCAGAGCCTGGTCATGAAAAAGCAACATCGTCCATCCTGAGACAGCCAAAGGTATCATGGGAGGCTGTCAGGAGTATGAATATGTTTCAGCAAATCAATAGATAAATAAAAACTTTATTTCAGCATCAGACTACTTTATCAGACAATGAAATTGTTACCAGTTGTGGCTGAAAACCAAAAAGAACTTTGAGAAAGTGAACAAAAGTCTGCTAACGTTTTATGGGCATTTTTTTCTACAGAAGAGCAGACTGGAAATCCTACCAGATTGTTGCTATTCCTGAACAAACACATTATCACAGCAGTTAAACCTAGGTCCATTTCAGTCAAACAGAAATATTGCGGCCTCTCGCTCTGCACCTGTCGTATTTTTCACCTCCTCTGTTAGAATGCTATAATTCATTGTTACAAATGTGGAATTAAATCACATCTCTGAATCCAATTAGAAAAATGGAATACAGTCAATCTAAGTTTTAACAAATAAACATAGCTGAGTGGGACATACTGGTATTCCATAAGAGCCTACTTTGTCTCTGGAAACATTTCCAGTGCCCATTCATTATCTTTAAAACATCAGCTGCTTTCATCCATAAAGATGAAATAACTCTGCTGGTCAAAGTGCAAAGTTTCATGTAGACTTCTTGTGAAACTTTAAACTACTAAAGGAATAGAATCTTCAGTATGAAAAAGTCTTTGCATTAAGAGGTCTGCCAGCAGATATGAAGGGTCATCTTCCAGGCACAATCAAGTATCTGTCTTTGCAGAGGGTGTCAGAAGAAAAAAGTCATTAAAGAGAAATATCTAGGTCTAATACAAAGAATATGTTTCTTTCATCTGAGATTTTCAGCCTGAGTTAGCTTCCTGAGCTCACTAAGATTTAAAAAAATAGCATTTTACAGGTAGATATTCAGAATCTTCAAAAGAGGGTATCGACTAAAATCAATTCTCCATGGAATCATTTCATTTTATAGTATCCCACAATACTACAAAAGAGTTCAGCAATGTACTGGGTATTACTCATTTTTCATGGAAGTGTCTTAAAAATAAAGCACAGAACCTCTTTATGAATTATCTCCCTTTGAAAAGACTTGAAAGACCAGACTGCAGATTGTTGGCATGAAGATGTCAGATGAAAAGAAAAACTATCCAATCCATTTTATTGCACACTGGCTATATTTTCATTGGACTAGACTATGCACTCTCATGAATCACAATTTTAAGATGCCAGGAAAAAGTACACTTCTAAGACTTATTTAAGGTGTATTACTGTTGACCACTATGCCACTTAAAAAATAGGGCATCATTTTAAAATTACTAAGTGAAGGTTAAAAATATAGTCATTAGATATTCATTAAACTATGGTCATTTACATTTTGATGGTCCATAATAACTTTAAGATTGTTATGAAAACTTTTTGCATGCTTTTTTATGCTGTAAAGGCTAAATCCCTATGGAATTATTAGGACCTGAGAGCTCTACATAAAGTTGAAATAATGAGGTTTGGCATGTGAGAGCTCCTTAATCCTCTTCCATCAATACTGCTGCAATAATTGCAAATGTCAGGCTAAAATGACTGTGAGCCTCAGACATCTGTCATTTCCAATTACACAAAAAAAATGGTCTGATGATTACGCTGTATGTTTTATCACAGAACCATAGTATTGAACAAATAATTACTACAGTTTGTGCAGTTTGTTTCAAAAGAAAGAAAAATGAAAACCAAAGAAAACTGAAAGACTAGCGCACACACAAAAAGCCCACCCAGATTGGCCTTTCAAGGAAGTGCTACTCAACTATCAGAAGAAAATTTTCCCCTTCCATAGGATGAGACAAACTCTAGTTCATCACGTATTCATCCATGTTTATAAAGAATGACATTGGTACTGTCATTGAAAATAACAGCTACACCAGACCTACGTCAAGTAACAGAAAGCAATAGTATTCAGATACACCCATGCTGCCTCTTCAGAGTAGTGTCATGTGATGTTTGCAGTTTTAATGAAGAATTTTTTTTGCCATGCCCTTCCTTGAGATAATCTACCTTTTCTAAGCTGTTGAGCTGTCACAGATCACTGTATACTGATGGATGCAATAGTACCCTGTAACTTCTCCACAGACAATCCTCAGCCTTTTTGTTCTTCGTTATAGGTTATGGTGACTGCAAGCTGCTGAAGGATTACGCACATTTAGCTCAGTCTGATCTCATTGTGATAGAAAGATTGCTTGACATGGAATGTGTACTTCAGCCAGCTTTGCTGAATCAGGATGATTTCAGTTAGTTCTTCTAATCCTGCTGCCTTATATAGCTTTCATAATGTTACTTTCTCAGACCTAAAAGCTTTTGCTGCTTTTGGTTACTTGGTAAATAAATGTGGTTAATTTTATTTCTTTTTTTCATTCTACAATAGAAATGTGAGGGCTTGCACAAACTACCATACATTCAAATTTCTGCTTGGAATAAGTGCTGTTCTTAAATAATTACAGTTGCTGTAGAACCATTTTAAAAACTTTGTATCTTTCAAAAGAAAAATAGTTTCTTTAACTGCCTCTCTATTCTTCCCATGCATTTGGGTATGAAGGCTGAGGCACTGGCAGTCTACCAGACTTCTCAATGGATGATTTCCTCTAAATGATGAACTAAAACTATTTTTACTTCTGCATTTTTAGATGCTCTACCAGTTTGCTTTTTATTATTGGTATGAGGAAGTCATTTATTACATTGTTATGGGATACTCGGAGTCAGCGTCTTCTTTTTATGTATGTTCCTCTCAATATATAGATATATATACACATACATATATCTGTTTACTCATTAAAGTAATTACCCAAACTTATCTTGATATCAGAACTAGGAAACTCACAATAGACCATTATTTGCTGATGCAATTTGTAGTGTAATATTTGAAGGGAAATCCAGAGTGTTCTAAGACTGAGCCTTCAGGGTTGCCAGTCAAATAAGGAAGGAATAACAGTAACAATCTTTGGAATCTCCCTTAGCAATTCCAGAGTATCTTAACACTTCCACCTACTCACTTTTTTCCTACTTATGTCCAAAATCTAGAGGAAAATGCTAATAAAGCAAGCTGCATCTCACCCTCAGTCAGAAGTGAAATATTATGCCCTAAAATTGCATAACAAGTTTCTTTGTCTATTTATCTTCCATACAAGCCAGCTGCAACTTTTCTTCCACATTCCCTCTCATGATTGCAAGGATTTCCCTATAAATACTGTAAAGATACTCCTCTCCCCCTGCCCTTTAAATCTTTTATGAAAACCTGGCCTTTCTGGGAAGCCTACAAACCCCCTGAAGCTGACATGCCAGGAAGTAATCTGTCTTCCTAACTGGCACTATTTATTGGGTTTCTTTGCTCCTCTATTTGTCATATCTACACACCATCTTACATCGTAGACTTAATTCCTAAGCACCTGGGGCAAGGATCATTTATTAACTCTGTTTGTACAACATCAAGTGCAACAGGGTTATGATTTATGCCAGACCTGACAAATTAAATAAATAGCTTGTCTTTCCTCTGAGAGTCTCAAACAGTGGTTTTTCACAACATTAGTAGAACAAGTACTGGAACTGAATAAAATTACTAGGAAGGTAAGCTCAAACAATAAATTTTATTCCTCTTAAACTTAGGAATGCTTTATCAACTTTGCCAATTCTCCTAAAAATTTTCTATTTCAAGAAATCTTTCAACATTTTTGTTCCCAAAAAAAGTATCTGAATAAAGTGAATATGACTTTAGGTGCGTAAATAGGGAACTATAAATGACACACTTACAGAGAGAGGGATCTGCCAATTACAAGACAGAAATATTTGTCCATTACTCGGGTTCCCTGGCAATCACTTGATCCAAGCTTAAAGATTCCCTTTTATTGGATATTAAGTAAACACATATGGACACAGATTGGGTTTTAACATTTATAAATATTTCCTAAGGGGCTTATCCATCCATGGTTTCATGTGACTTACCTGTTTTACAAGGACAACATGGTTATATGTACGCAAAGCTGGTATAATTTGGCATTCCAGATTTTCGAATGTGTATTATTCCTTCTGATTATTGAGAATAATATAAAAGAGATTTTTTAGAAATGGTTTTGAAGAAAAACAATTGCATTCTGTTCACTGGTAAGAGTCAAGCAGATTCAGTAGAAGTATTAGCCTTCTAGTTTGTCACTCAAAGGCTTTGAAATCAACTCAATGTTTAACAGCTACAGCTTACTGAATTTGNCACATCCTAATTACCACACCAGGACAATACCTAGATTTTGAGTGATTTAGTACAGAAGACAGGTCAAATTGGATTTGGAAAACTGTATTACCATTAATGTATGCTTACAGAAAGATTTTCAGGGATTCAGCTTCCCAAGTTTTTCTCCAATAAATATGGAAATGGACTGCATACTCCTAAAATTTAAGCCTGCATACTATATTGGAGAAAAATCAACTGCAGTTGTAAAAGGATGCAAGAGAAAGGATTTTCACACCATGTATATGACAAGTTGTTACTATTTCACTACAGGGGCACTTAGTCTGGTCCATAATCACGCTCAAATTGTACACGTAAATTCTGACCTCAGTCAAACTACCAAAAGAATGAAGAAATAAGCAACCTGCTCCTATAAACTTGAATTTCCTGAAATCTGACCCTAGGGAAATAGGTTTCCAAAACTGAAACCATGCCTAGAACTACTATTTTTCATCATTCACTCAGATTTGGATTAAGATTTTCCCTTTTTATGGGCCCTACTTGTGCACTCGTGAAACTGAAGAGCATATGATAAACAAAGGACAAAGCAAACACAGAATGATAAGAATGCAATACCACATTTCCTCAGGAAGAGGGAAACATACAAGATACGTAATGGTAGAAAGAACAATAAATAAAATCCCTTAAAAACAGGTTCCCTTTCCTAATTGGGTAGAAATCCAGTTGATAAGACTGCTAAATGAAATAGAAACATAGTATCACAATCTAAAGTCTAGTTAAATTTGACTTAAGGGTATTCTCAGGAGGAACAAGTTTTCTGCCCAGGTAAACACACCAAGGGAAAAAAAGAATTCCAACATGCACAAAAAACATGCTTTAAAACCCTGTGTCAGGAGAAAAGCATTGTTACTTGGAAGAAGGGAAAGCACAAATAAAGTGTTTTTCATATCAAAGGCAGTGTTTGGCAGAAGAATGGGCATTGGTTTCCTGAAAGAAAGAATTCTTCTCAACACAGTCTGACATGAATGCCCTGAGACAGAAGAAGAACCAATTTAAAAGTACTGACATGACAATGGCTCACGGTCTTTAATCTTTGTTACCTGTATTTTGTACAACTTAGGAGACACAGCTTCTGACAAAACAAAAATTCTGGGGATTTAAGACTAAATCTTTCACACTCTGCTCTTTTCTAAAATTGCAGGCTCTAGTCATCTTATGCTTGTTTTTCTGGTTTTACTTCTGGAATAGCAAGTAATGATATATCTTGACAGATTCAAAAAATTGCCAAGGGGGAAGATCCTCCTGGCCTATGGCAAGTGGAAGAGAGATCTAGGTTGAGGGATTTCACAGCAGCTGGGGTACACACTGGCAGAGATGAAGCCCACTGGCTGTGGGACACCAGAGCGAGCATGTAGTAATTATACTGCTTGATCATGAGTGCCACCATACAACCATACGTTGTGCTTCTCCAGCAAATTATCCATAAGCATACCTCACGGATAGCCATGCATTTCATTTATATGCTTGTAATTCAGTTGAACAGTGGCTCTCCTGTCTAGACATGTGAATCATTGCCACAGTCTGTAGTCAAATTGCCACCACTGGGCATGAGTTACTTTACTGTGCAAACACAACTATTACATGATGAAGTGGCAATGGCATTTTGCAATCACTTCATGCTGATTTCTCGCTGCTCATCTCTGTGCACCCAGACAACTTAAGTCATTTTGTAATCACTGGCTATCCAACCACTTTAAAATGTTTTCCCAGTCTCAAGAAATTACAGTCAGTGGATATAGATACAGCACAGCTGGATATTTTATAGACTAGGCTTTTTCTAAGTAAGATCTTTGGAATTTTAATTTGCAGAGATTAATGCTAGAAAGCACATATGACCAATTATTAGACCCACCCAGGTTGATCAGGGCTTTATCCTGTCTGCTCTAGAAAATCTCCAAGCATGGAGACTGTAGAGCTTCTCTGAGCAAACCACTCTGTTGCTTAACTGTCCTCATGGTGAAAAAGATTTCCCTAAATTCACTCAAGCAAATGCCACTCTGAAAAAGTAATGCATGAATAAGCTCCAGATACATTTTATAAATTTCAAAAGGTTCTATTAACAGTTTATATTTAATGGAGGGCTAAGCATGAAACCTAAATTATCAGAGTGACTCTGTAAAAGCAGAAGAGAAGCACTGGATAACATCCACGAAATTTACATCACAGTTTACTGAAATACACAGGAATTTATGTTTTAATCAGTCCCATATCCCAGTAGTGAAGGCTGTATATGAATATATACTAAGTTGCAGTAATATAAACAGGATCAGTTAGCAAAAATCAATATGCAGTGAACAGCAACAGGAGTGAAAATAGGTCAGTGTATTCATATCACAAGGCTTATCATAGTGCTTGTTTTCTACTGAATTAAATACTGCGTGTGACACAGCTATACCCCATTATACATTACAGAAACTCTAGGTTACAGTGCCAAGCTTGGTCTATTCCATAATGGTGAAATTACTTATTTGCTTTTGTTCTTTAGATTTATGTCATGCAGACTGAACTGTGCAAAATGACAGCCTTGCAGTCAATCAGTAACAAGCACTGCTTTGTTTCATTGTTCAAACACAAGAAAGGACATTTGTCTGAAGAACTGCATTTGCATTTAAATACTTCTTCTTTATAAAAGCACCTTCTACAAGTATTAATTAGGTTACAATATTGAAATACTGTCAAGGATGTGCTTAGTTTAATAATAGAATTTCATAGAAACTCATTTAAACAAAAACAGTACAGTGCAAAATCATGATTGTTTTACATTATTGGACACCATTCATATAAAAACAACACATTTACATATCTCTCAAATTTATTTCATACAAGAGTATCACAGACATCTTCTGTAGAGAATTAAGTAGTTATGCATTGCTTCTATAGATGGCATATGCTACACAGGTTATCAGTTTGATATCAATTTACCTGACTGCCAGGAGTTAAATCAAGCAAGCCTGCTGCAGTGAAAATTGATAGAAAAGAGCACAATGGAAGAAATAAGATATTCATGCTGCTTCAAAGTGGTAAAAAATAACATTGGCTTGAGGCCTTTAGCAGGTGAGAGATGATGGTCTGGCATCACCCAGTTTTCTGGATAGTTTATTCTATTCTGCCTAATACTAGTGGAAGGAAATCCCAAACCTTAAAACATCATCCAAGGAAAGCACAATAATTATCAGGACCTTAAAGCTTAAAACCATGTGAAAGAACCAGATCGACAGTTAGCATGGTACCAAATGTAAAAGAGAGAGGTAAAAAGAAGCCTGGTTTGCATATTAAGTAGCTAGACTTGAAGTCATTAGTTTCCAGAGTTAACCATTCAGGCACTTTAAAATGCAGACATTCCTTGGAAAATACAGTCCTGGGCTGTCAATTATCTAAAGCCATCTCATGTTCCTGATTTTCCTCCTAGCTCTACTGCTACACGCTGCCTTTCCACTGCCAGAACTCCCATCCTTCTTTAATAGAGAAGGGTGACCTACCTTTCTCTCTCTCTCTCTTCTCTCTCTCAAAGCAAACAGAGCTTGTTCTCCTTTCAAACACAGTACAGTTTGAAGAAACTGAGATGGGGATTGAATACAATTCTTTCATGTTCATCTGTCAACATCTCTACACAATGCTATTTAGGGATCTACTACCAAACTTGTCATGACAAAGATTTGTTTTCTCTTATAAAGTAAAGAACAGGTTCAGAATTTTAAGTTATTTCAGTATCCTCTTGCATATTCGTCCATGCTCCCTCCATTTTATTCTTCCCAGCCCAGTACCACTTCCATTTTCTTGGAGTAGAAACATCATATCCCAGTATTTTTTATGCAACTGAAGCAAAATTTCTTACACAGAAGGTGCATTTTCTATAAAATATGTAAATTCCATTGAGCCAAGAAGGATGGACTACATCTTCTCATTACCTAAACAGTAGCAAACATTAGTATGAAATTCAAAGGGCAAAATTAGAGTGCCACCACATTCCAGCTTTAGAGAAAACAATATTCAAAAGGAGACTATTCAAAATATTACAGGGATGTAAATAAGCCTCAGAAGGATGTAGCCTTTGGGAATATGAGAAACAAGTGAAGGAACTACTTGAGAATTCTACAGGAATACCTGTCATTCCAAAGATGCTGACGGCAAAGTCTTTTAAGCATACTAATTTAGAGTTCTTCTTCATGTGAAATCAGCATAATGGATTCCACATTTTGGAATCATACCACCATACCTGCTTCTCTTACTTTTCACCAAGGAAAGCACTTCACACTCAGTAAAAAGGGGCATGGAACCATGGATGACCTGGCAGTGACAGCAGAGCACCATTTTGCATTGCTCCTAACAGAAAAGACTGCTCAGACTCTAAAGTTCCATCACAATGCTGGACACATGGAACACAAACAAGAAAAAGTTTTAAAGCTTTCTTCTTAAAAAAGAAAAAAGGGAAAAAACCCAACTGCTTCCTCTCTCCCACCAGGCTGTTTCTCATGTATTGAATGAAATATCTATTCTTCATACAGGTACAAATATTTTACAGCATCTTCCATCCCACCTCCTGAAGACTACCATGAAGATCCCAAATGTCTTTTTAATGATTGACTAGACAGGAGATTCAGTATAACTGAGGGGGGGAAAGGGAGTTGCACACAAGCTGTACTATCCTTTCATGATTAAATTTAAAGATTAAATCCAACAGTTAGTACTTAAAGCTCTACATATTATAGCACTAGCTTACTAATACAGTAGGAATTAAGAAAATGTTTACAAACCATTCCACTAAAATGAAATGCTCTGCAACATGCACTAGTATGAGCTTACCAAGGAACTAGTCTCAGTCTGGGAAAAAAAACTGAATTCAGGAAAAATTACTAGATACTACATTTTTAGTCTCTGGACAGTCTCATGCCTGTTTAATATATTTAGTGTTAAAGCATTCCGATTGATAGGTTCCCATTGCTTACAGATATGAAGCAGAGAAAGTGTAAAATGGAGTACAGCTGATCATTCCCACTGAGTGAGTAAATAATTACGCTGTCCTTGTGATACCAGTGGATCTAATGGAGCAGAAAAGAGGCCAATTCTTTGCTCCTGAAACTTGGTACATCATCTGAGCAATGAAGGTTAACTCCTCTGACATTCCTGTTACCTTTTGAAATATCTAGTGACTAATACAAGACAGGTAAAGAATGGGTTTATGCAAGACAAAAATTAAATTACTTCCCTTGACTTTCTAGCCAGTCAAGACAATGGTTCACAATATGCTGTGCAACTGCAACCTCTAATTCCTCCACAGGACAGTATATCACCTCCTTTGCTACTCCTCTGCCTTTCCAAAGTAGGAAAGAAAGTGGATAAACAATGACATAAAGATGATAAAATGCCTGTCCTCCTAGTTTGGTCTGGTGCCTGTCTGGTAGGAGATCTGTGTTTGTGCCAGACTCCACTGGCTTATGCTCAGAGTGTTCTGTCCATGTATTGCCCCTTTCCTGTTAGACTACATACACATCTTTTACTGAGCTTTCACAATGGGAGGGTCAGCGTACTTTCCCCATCTCTCTGATGAACCATTTCACAGTTCCTCTTGTGAACTGCAACTTTTTCGCTGAAGTTGATCATGAATTCATACAAAATGTGAACAGATAATGGCATATATTCTGATTGTTACCTGAGCATTATGATTCCTTTTGCAAAAATTTCCATCGTTGTGTGATGTACTTAATAAGTTCACTACATCTTAGAAAGTAAAAATAAAATTACCACTGTGTCTGGTGGCCATGAAATTATTTGGCGCTGTTTTATTGAATTCCAGACGGTGGCAGTTAAAATAAGAGATAAATTGATTAAAAACTGTACATTGATTTTCACATTCTGCTATTTTCCATCATTAAAATCACATTGCATCACTTTTTGACATCTCATTTGGAGGCCCATCTGCTGTAATTTTATCCATAGTGTAACTAGTAGCATGAACACAGGAATTTATTGCATTCCCAGAAAGCAGATCAAAGCTCTACTCTTAGGAACCAACTGGGCTAAACTGTTTAGAAAATTTGGTCTGGGTACATTCACACAGGAAAAAAAAACCCAAAAAACTCAGGAAGGCAAGTTGAAGTCAATAACATCTGATTGATACTGGTAAAATGCAGAGTAAAATTTTATTCAGGAACTCATCATTAATTCAGCTTTGGTATGAAAAATTCTGAGTAGCAAAAAAGCCAAAAGAGGAAGGAAAATCCTTCGTTTACTTCAGGGACACTAGAGGCACTTCCTTTTGGGGAAGTAAAGGTAATTTGAAAATAACAGGTGCAGAAACAGCCCAACAACAGCAGCAGCCACTCTGAGAGTCTCTGGGATTATGTCTCAGTTCGATCTCCCCATGTTTTCTAAGTGGCTGCTCTGAGCTCCTTTTCTCCTTTTCTCTCTCCTTCTCTGCAGTATATTCAATTCACTGCCACTCTACCACCTGATTCCATTCTCCTTTTAGGTTGTCATCAAAGCATTTCCTTCCTCCCAGCAGTCACTTTGCTTGTTGGAAAAACGCCTCACCCACGCTGTGTCTGTCCCAGCAGTCTGGGCTGAAAGCCGAGATGAAGCCTGCACTCCCCTGCGCTTGCTCACCCCGTGGTGTGGCAGTGCCTCCTCTCTGCAGGTCTTCAGGGGCTACCAGCCCCTGCCTCAGCATACCTGCAGCTCCCTGGGCAACTGCACCCCGGGAAGGGCTCCTGTGCGCGTGTTCCAATATAAGAGCCCATGGCAATTAACTTTGTCACCAGTGGTGTGTAAAAGCTGAGTAAGTGGTGGTAGGAGGCTGCTGAGTGGTTAATTACATGCCTTGTGGATGCTGAGAGCTCTCGAGCTCTAATTTATACTGTTAGTCTAAACACTATTGGCCAGCATTTACCATTTTGGCTAAGTTCTGTCAGCATTCATTTATAAGGGAACAAAAGTAATGCAGGCTGCAGATACAAACAGAGCCATGGCCCATTTCCTTCTAAATAAAAACTGTAAATTTCTATTGGAAAGGATTTTAAAAGAGTTCAGCTGATGGTGTTTTGTGTCAAATTCCAGAAATATACAGATCTATTTCTACTAAGCAACTGTGGGTTTTTTCTGTTATGGACTATGTTCATTTGGAACAATAGAGAGCAGGATCTTCAGGCTCTTATGTGAACATGTCTGTCCATTACATGTTTGTCAAAAGCTGACACAAATCCACTTATTCATCCATTGATAACATCAGATGCTTTAGATCAATGTAGAGAAACTATCATGTTTTATATCAGAAAAAAAAAAAAGTAACAAGTATCAAGGCCTTAACTTTATTTGTAGCTCTGAAAAGAGTCCAGTTCTACACGCTACTTTCAACTACTGTAATTTCTGATGGTCTTAAAGGTATAGGCAAAAAAAATAATCTTAATGCAGGAATTTAGCATTATTGTCATCTTAAAATGTCTCCAGACCTTTCCAGAAGTAGGTAACAAGGACATCTTCAATGCTTTCACTAGCTGTATTGTCAAGTAATTTCAAGTGAAATTCAAGTCATAGATTTGCAAAGCACAAAATAAAATAACAATAAATTTAAAAATTCATTGTTTTGGTTTGAACAGAATGCTGATCAATTCCAATCACTCTGAAAACCATGAAGAGGATGCACTTACATTTATTTTTGTATTATTTATCAGTTTAACTCTCCCACACAAATCTTAAAGCTAGTATCCAGAGAGATAAGAAAATACTTTTCATGGACTCTTACTAAATCAATTTACTCTTATATGCACCTAATCACGGTTAACCATTCTGTTAAAATTACTTCTTATAATAGGCCCTTCTCTTCCTTCATGCAGCATGTGACCTACTAAGATTTATGGTACATTTGTAAAGATGCCATCTTCATACTGCCTCTGTCACAGTCCAGGTTGTCAGAAGTGGCCCCAGACTTCAACTTACAGTGATTAATCCGACGAAGGTCTCAGGCAACAACTCTGGGGCATGTCACATACATGGGACTAGGCTTAGACTAAAAAAGTGTTTTCTTTTAGCATGACGAAACATGGAAAATACCCACAAAGCCTCAACTCTTTTTCCAGTTATGAACTATGTTTTGTGCTGGTGCTGATGCTTCTCTACTGTTAGCATATTGAGGTATCATCTTAATTTTTCATTTAGTATATTCGACTTCTAAATTTCAACTACTGCTCAGACAGCAAGAGAAAAAAAATCTCTCATGTGAGGATTACCACTAAGGTAGTAAATAGCCAATACAGCCCAAAGGTAAAATAATCAATGTCCTAAAGTTACATTTAACTTCCTTACATGTACTGTAATCAAAGGATTATACATATACATGCACACACACAGGCTGTACTCTTGAGACTACCTTATCTATTCAATTCTTCCTTAATTTAATGGGAAAGGTTTTGTCTCCCATTCTGCGATGTCATTGTGAGAATGCTACAGACATGCTAAAGTTTTCAATTTATAGTAGAAGTTGTGGTGTGTTTCTACCTACTCCTACTGAAACACACCATTGAATACCTACACTAAGTTGCTGCAGAAGGAATAAATAAATGAGAATCAAAAATATTGTAAACAGCCAGACAAGAGTAAACAGTAGTAATTTAAAAAATTAAAAATTGCACAGGCAAGTTTGAAGCACCCATGGCACTTATAAATTACTGTAGTTTCAAAATCCTTTACATTCCTGACGAAACTTAAACAATTCTAATGGCTTTAAAAGCTGTTATGGCACTAAATGAGTGGTCAGTTAATATCACTTTTTCCACCAATTAAATAAAACTACTGGAGATGTAATGCATCTCAGAAAACACAACTTTTTATAATTGTTTAGTGCATTAGAACAGGAAAGTTTGAATTTTAAGAATTTTCCAAGTGATTTGGGAATTGAGGTCAGAGTTTTTCTTTTTTTTAGGAAGAGTTTACACTGCAATTTTAAAAAAAGTCCAGCTTTGAAAGCATCTTTTTCACTACAACTGTCTAGTCTACAATCATTTACAGCTCACTCTTCAGTGCAGTTGTACTGGGGTCTAACAAACCTCAAATATAACTGATCACTTCTCTTATGGTCATGATACCACCGGGCCTAAGATACTATTTAGTTCAGACCTTTCTTTAATTTTGGCTATCTGCAGCCAAATCCTGAAAGACTTCAAATACCTGCAAGCACTGTTTCAACTAACCAGTCTTGTTAGCCTAGTAATTGCTTCTTCCAATCTACTGAGGGGTTTGTGGGGCTTTTTGTCTTGCTGGGTACACTTTACACCAGGAGCTTCACAGCAAATGTAGTTATTAGCTATTGTTCCTTCGATATAAAATAACTGTTTGACTAGCATGAATTCTGCTCTTAAAAGGTAGTCTTAAGGAACCAAATATTTTTCAGACTTTCAACTTATTGATACAGTCTCTCTTTTTCTACTTTGATAATAATTCAGAGAAACCCTGCGGTGAAAATGTTTCGTATCAGAATTGTTGAAGCCAAGTATGAGGAAGTGCTAGAACTTTCCTTAAGTTATACCACTGACATCCCACAGGAGCTGAGAAGCGGAGGAGGGGGGAAACCCTCAACACAAGTTTCACAAAGCAAAGAAATTCAGAGAGCAGAGAAACAGTAACTTCTTAAATTACAATGAGTCATACCCATCATCAAAACTACCCTTCGTATACTTTATTGTTCAGATGAATACAGGAACTCTGGAAATCATTAGCAATACAATATCCCTGCCACAAAATACTTTCATACATCTTGCCGGAACAAGACAAAAATTGTTAGGTGTACCCTTTAATTTCTATAATAGCTTGTCATCATTGAAAATCATCACTGAAATTCAGTATTGTTCAAGTTCTAAATGAAAACTTAATATATGCAAGGGAAATGGTGAATACCTAGCAGATAAAAATTAGCATAATAGGATTTTTAATTAATAAACTGTGTCTAAAATTTTATTCAAAAGCACATTTAATTAAATGTATACCATTTGTATTTAAGTCACTATTTACACAGAAAAATATCAAATTGTAATAGCTCTTTAATTTACCTGAAAAATGTTTTCTTAAATTAAAATTTCTCACCAATACTACAACTTTATGGCCCTTTCCTGTCTTAAGAGTCCAAATTTGGACCCTTTTTCTAGGTCAAGAGTTCTGCTTCCCCCTCCCAGCCATGTATGTTTGCACTTGCTGTATCAAATGCTCTGCTTGGATTTACTATTCTAAATATTTCCTCAAGATGTGATTTTTACATATCTATTTTAAAAAAACTATCTGGAAAACCTAACACACACATGGTGTACTTATCTCCCCTAAACAAAGATTACAAGTATTATAGTAAAAAAAAATTAAAAAATACAACTTTCAACAAAAGCAATCAGTTCATATTCCTGGCTTTATTTCTTTATCATTCAATAACTGCTTGCCCACAGATTAACAACATTTGCATGTTGACTTTCATCATCACATTAATAGGCACACAGTAAACCTTTTCAAACTTCAGTAGAACAACAGTGGCCAACTTTCAGTCAAAGCAAAACTTCTACTGACATAACCTGACATCACCAGAGCCACCAAGCTGGACTTTAGCTCTGGTGGCATAAGATTAAAACTATATTTTAAAAAGTGGGGACTTTAACACATAATATCTCACCCACATAAACACACAATTCATCATTTATGCAACCACCATTCTGTTCTGTAATAATGATCTCTATTTAGCACAGTATTTTTGGTCGTACTCTGAAGATGGTATTTTTTATCCAGATTGCTTTCTAAATATATTAGCAAGAATTTTTTTTTCCCAGATGGATTCAATAAAATAAGAATATAAATGATTTATGGATCTAGTATTTTTCTATTAACATTTATCCCTTATAAAACTTTGAGACTGGAATATAAAATCTTGACAAGTGTCTCTACAAGCAATCAACCTGAGTGTACACCATTTTGGATACTGCATTTGCTCCTCTGCTCTTCTTCCAGTAAGAGATTTTTTAAATTATTATTATGGTTTGGTCAGCTAGAAAAGCATACTTTTATATCCATAAGGAATATGCCCAGTAGAAAGAGCAATATCTAGAAATTCCCATTTTAATTTTTTTTTTTTTTTAAAGAAAGAGATGACAAAACCGGGATTACTTTGACAACACTCCTGTCATCCTAATCCAAGTGATTAATAAATTAAATGGCGCAGAAACCAGACCACATGACCTGGAATTGCTTCAAACTGAAAGAAGGCAGATTTGCATTAGATATTAGGAAGAAATCCCTCACTGTAGGGTTGGTGAGGCACTGTAATAGGTTATCCAGAGAAGTTGCAGATGCCCCATCCATGGCAGTGTTCAAAGCCAGGGATGGGATTTGAGCGACCTGATCTAGTGGGACACATCCCTGCCCACAGCAGGGGGTTGGAACTAGGTGATCTTTAAGAACCCTTCCAACACAAACTACTCCATATTCTACAACATACTCAAGAAGTGAGATGTCTGAGGTTCTTGTAATTCCTGAAATTTAGAATTCTGCTCTCATGCACACAAGCTATCAGAGAGAAAAGCACCTAAGCACATGCCTCAATATAAATAATGAAACAAATCATGGGTTCAATGGAAAACAAAATAAAGTTCAGATTCTTATTTTAAACTTAAATCAGAGAGCCTGCCACTATCAAGTCCCTGGAAAGATTCCTGTGTATGAAGCTATGACTGGCCAGTGGCTGTTTTAGAGCCTTGTAACCATCCATGACTATTATCAGGGGCACTATTACTCTATAGATAAACTCCAGAGCTGGAAAGTCTTTCCTTCCTCTGTTTATATCTGTGGTGGACCCATCTATCACATTCCATAGCCACGTGAGTGAATTATGACAATTCAAACATCCACCCCAGCTGCTGTCTTAAGAGAAAAAACAAACAGAATAATTCTGTGGCTGTTTTTGTCTATGTGCTCTAGTGATTGACCCAGCTAAAAAGCAGGTATCAATAATGCGATGCCATTCAAGGAACACTTATCATAAACATAACATTTGTCCTACTATACAAATATTAACTAAAAAGTCATTATAAAACTCCATCTGATGACTGAACCATGTGGGAACAATCAACCTATGCTACAACAGAGAGGAAAATAAGAACTGTCTTGCTAGAAAGAACTGAAAGGTCCACAGTAATTAGTTGGCCTCTGTAAGCAATCATTAACCACATTAGACTCTCAAATCAAACATAATTTAATACTGACGGCTAAGACATTCCCTTAATCAAAGTAATTCGACAGCAAGATACCTAAAAGCATGTTTTCATACAAGTTAGTACTACTTTATTCCAAATTCAGCTGTAGCCTATTAACTTCTAGTCAACCTAGCTCCCAATTTCCAGTGACATGAACAAAATCTTGGGCACACAAAAGATTGTCCCGTTGTTCAGCATCAGTACTACGGCCAAAAAGTAATTTTTCTTTTTGCATTCCTCTGCATAAAACTTCTGCCTTATGCACAGAGTGTCATGGCTACTGCTCCCTGACTGAAGAAAGTGGAAGCCTCAGGAGTATATAAATAGGGGAAATATTATTCCCAGTTGACCATCACACTGCAGTAAACTAGGCAAGGGGAAATGCCACTGACAGCTCCTGACTCCACTTCTTACCACAACTGCACTCTGATCTGATGCATGGGAAGAGGGAATTCAGCCATTCATAATTGACTCCATTGCTCAAGGTAAAGTTAGTTTCATCTGCTAATACATTTATTACAAATAATTCCTAAATTTAAACACATTTAAAAAAAAACCCAATGGTGCTACACACAATTCTGTCTGATCTTTTTCAACTGATTTTGAAATCTGAGTGGCTTTGGTCAATTTGGGAGTCTCAAAATTTCACAAGTATATTTGATCTCAGTGTCAGTTTGGACTGTATACAAATAATGTAGAGAAGTATAGACTGATTTTTAATTTGGACACTATTTATCCCTTTCTCATGTACAGCCCTACTACACGAGTCACAGCCCACAGGCTGGGCAAAGACATATAAACAAAAACTTTGTAGTCATGCTCTCAAGCAAATAAACTGTCCATATACCTGGAATTGGGACCAGCTAGACAGTAGAGAGCTGAATGTCTCTTCAATTCTTTTGAAGCTTGATTTATGCAAACAGCTTCTCGTGCACCACAAGTGCCTTACAATGGCTTTAATTCCTTCCCTCAGATAAAGGCTATGTTATCTGTGAGAATTTCATATTTTCCCCATAACTTACAGCAGCTCTTTTTCTCATTCCTTGACAGTTCTGACCAAGTTAATTGGCTTGATTCCTGAAGAAGAACACAGCTATATGATAGATACAATAACAGATATGATGTCTTCCACAGACACAGCATGGCTTGTCAGAAGAATCCAGACTTTCAGCTCCAAGAAACTTCTGTTTCCTGCTCAGAACATCAGTCAGACTCAGGAGTCTGGGTATCATTCACTAATGGTCACTATTCTCCTGACAACTATTTTGGGTCAATCTGAGTTGTGCAGTCGCTTTCTGCAGCAGGAGACAGTCACAGCAACCTGCAGTTCACTCCCTGTGCTTTAGGCCAGTTTCTCATCTCTAATGGATCTACATTGCCTCTTGTAACTTCAGTGCTGCTGCTGACTTGTGCCAATGCCTCCTGCTGCCTGGACCATTCCCAACATTATTTTCTCACTTAAAATGTTTGCTAGAATGTCTTTATTATATTTCAGCAAGGAGGTCTTAGCTACATACATAGCATTTACACCGTCTTAAACGTTCAACTTTATACCGTTCAACTTTACATATTTTTGCTTTCCCATGAATTATTTCCTATTAATCTGCATGTTCCTGCTTCACTGCTGCCCAAAACAGAATGTATTAGTCCAGGTTCAGTTTTCCTGTGCTGCACACAAAGGAATTGTGACCTCACTGGTCTGTAAGTTTTATTTCCATCCCTTATTTGTGTACTCAGAAAAGTCAGTAAAACATTTCTTTTGAAAGTGCTATTACTTCTGCAAATGTGATCTATGGATTAGATGGCAAAGAATCAGTCATTGACTTCCTTATACACTGGCATTGAAGAACATCACAAGAGACTTACATTTACTTTCATTTATTAGCTTCCTAAGTTAATAGGAAGCTTTCTGGTCCATTGGTTGCTAACAGTAGTGCTGCATTCCAAACCAAAAAAACTCTTACAAAAATCAAACTTCAAACACATGAAATGGAAAAATACACTTTGTATTCATTGAAGAAAGAAATGCAAGTGATAAGGTATGAAGATAAATACAAACCACACTATTCTATGAAGAAGTTTCCTTCCTCACACTGATGAGAAATGTGAGCTACATAGTAAAGGCTAGAGTAGCCTAAAATAAGCACAACTGAGATCAGAAACTGCCTCCAGTGAATTTAACATAAAAGTTAATTAATCAAAATTATGAACAGATCATTTTTCTGGTCTAATTTTTGCCTGGTTTAAAGCAGACCAAATTACACTCACACCACGGTTGTATTTAATATGGCTGGATTTTCCACTGGAGTTTATACCATAGCCACCAATCCAAAGGAAGACTCTGTGAAGCAAGAAACACTTAAGATAGTGTTGAAGTAGTTAAATGAATCATCTGCAAATCACAAAGGAGCTGACTTCATTTCCTACGGCACGGAATATGAGAGGAGATCATGAAGAGTGCTGAGCCTCTACATCAAGCAATATAAAAGGTGTTTATGTGTTCTAGCAGCTGTTGCATAAGTGCTTCTCAAGGATAGCCTGCAGGTTTCTTCCTGCATATTAAAGAGAATTTCATAATTGAATTGAATCATGTTAATCACCTAAAGAATTTAATTTAAAAGTGGTTTGTTGGACTGTGTACTAAAGGCAACTTAACAGATTTGTGTTTTTGTATCCATTCTGCTATGACTCACATAAAGAAAACCATAGTTCTTCTCACACAGAAAGTAAGAAAAATATAATACTTACCTTCTCATTTCTCACCTACTAATGAGAACTAAAATATAAAAACCAAGCACAATGTTATTTATAAACTGACACCTTAACAGAAAAGAATGAAAAGTTATTTAAAAACACAGTAATTTTTGCCCTTTGTTTCTAAAGATCATTTAGCAACATTAAAATTTACCTGAATGATAACCCTGAATATGACAAGCTCTCATTTATACTTTAAGCTCCTTATTTATGATACTTTTGTTAAAATCATGGCAGGTACTTGAGTGAAAGCCAGCATTGTTAAACTTGCTGCCATAAATCCATCCTTTTCTTTTAAATTTATCACATTTGTGTTCGGAACATTTTCACTGCAGCATTCCAGTGGAAACACCCTCTTGTTTAGCACCACATATTGGGAAAACATGACATTGCCTTCTGAGGAAGATGAGATATTGGCCAATTTTTCTGAAAATTAATAAATAAGTTGGAACACACTTTGATGCCCTTCTATGATGATTATTGAACATGCATAAAGCATGAATCATTCATAGTTAAAATGGTTACAAAGTGAGAAAGTTTGTGGGGAGCAAACTCATTCTCAATATAAATCTAGCTGAAGTCCATGGCATTGTACCAGGGATTAGGCTTTGGCCTGCATTTCCTAAATGCATGAAAAATAAGAATCAAACTTTCTTATGAATAAGGCATTTAGCCATTAGAAATCCGGATGACCCTTGCAGGCATGACTGTCAGTCTGACCCAGTAATTCCTTGCATTAGTATTACCCCCATGACACCTTGGAGAAGAAAACTCCTTTCAGAACAAATTGTCAGCTCCCTTTTAGGACACTGAGATGAATTATAGGCTCTGACATTGATTTGTAGCTCTTTAAACTGGTCAGTGATTTGCTGCAGTCAATGGCTCTAGCTGCAGAGTGCAAAACCAGAGCACCTCTCACAACATGCAGCTGACTCAATATTTTCCCAGTGTAATTGAAATTCTTTTTATGGTGAGGAGATGGACAATGATTCATACCATCTCCCACAATCCCTTCTTCATAACACACCATATGAACAAGAAAAAATGATTTTTAGGTTGTCACTGCCAGTCCTCTAGGGAACAATCTATTTCTACTGCCTGATGGTAAACATGTGCTTTTGACTTTTGAATTTTGAAAACATTAAATTTGAAACAGCCTTTCTAACACCTATTGGAAACATATGGCCATAACTAAAAACTATTAAAATGCTTCTATTTTCAACTTCCTTGTGAATAGTCCTACTGGGAGCACAATAGAGGTTCACAAATACGTGCATATATATTATGCATATTTTTAAATCCAATTATTACACAATTTTTCATTTTCTGTGAACAGACAAGCATTTCAAGGTTCTGACAAGATCTCTTTCTAAAGAACTCCCAAGTCTCTAAGCAAATTTAGAGATGAAGGAAAGGAAAGCATTGCAGGACAAGATCTGCTGACCTCATATAACTAAAGACAGGCTAAAAGGGATAACTGGACTGATAGTGCAGAAGTACAGAAAAAAGATGAGACAGAGTATTACACAGTGGTCATATTCACCTGTAAATATCTAAACTATCTGCAATGAAAAAGAAATGTACAGAAGGATACATTTGGAGCTTAACTAGAGTTTGGTAGAATGTGGTACTCCCCAAAATATCTGACCTGCAGTGTGCTGTGTCAGCTCAGTTACATTGGTTCAATACATGTTGTTATCGACCTTTTCCCAGACAGGCTCCTTCTAACCTTAAGCACTCTTTTCTTACTCTCTCAGTTTAGATTTATGCATAGTCTTCTCTGGGATCACCAAAGGATTTTCTATTATCTGCCCAAGTTCAAGAGAATTCTAATCTGCCTCTCCCAGTTTCTTCCAAGACTCACTTTCTGCCACAAGCAACAAGGAATATAATTTTCTTTACTTGCCACCACATCTTAATTTGGACTTATACAGAAAATTCCTAGGGGTGAGAGGATGACCTGATCTTGGTTTTTTTCAGAGTGAGGGAATCCTACCAGAGGAACCAATTGCCTAGGATTTCCAGTTGTTAGGCAAATTTCTAGTTAGAATAACAAAAGCAGCTTTGCTTTTCTAGGATTCAAACTTAAGTCCAACCAGAAGTCTAAATAAGCATTTCACTTGAATAAGATTTTTCATAAAAAGCAACTAAATGCAGCACTGTTTACTATAACTGGCCTCCTCAATTCTATACAATTTTAATATTTGGAACTACAGAATTTCATTTACAAAAATTAATTTAAAATATATTAACTCTGGTGACAGTGTTGCAAAACCCTAAAATAAACAAAAATAACACAACCATCTATAAACATGGTTAGATATAACAAAAGTGGGAAATACACTTGTCAGAAATACTGTAGCATAAGCCTACACATTTGCCCTTGTAACTGTTGGTTATCACCCTAAATTACCAGCTGTCTTAGGGCATTTAACAACTTATCTTCCTTACTAACCATCATTTCTCTAAAAGGCACAAAGCTGTGATTGTAAAAGGTTCTAAGTGAGCAGACCACTCAAGTAACAGAAGTGAGCCCCCAGGAGTAAGAAAAATAAAGTATTCATCATTCATTCTTTAAGATATTTCACCTTCACTAAAATTCTCTTTCCCTTGAAGACTGCAAAAACTTGGAGAAATGTATAGTCAGATGAAAACATGGAAATTCACAATCAGAACACAATGACAATGCCTGTTGTGTTTGCAACAAAATGAGCTGGTTCTACACCTTGACATATTAGCCTGGGGAAAGAAACAGTATTATTCAGCCAGATTTGCCTGCAATAAAGCTCACTGTCAGGTGAGCAGTGAGCTCACAGGGATGTGTTCCCTTACTGTCTCACAGCAGGATTATCTGAGGTCATGCTACTTGGATGAGCAGAAAGGTCTAAACATCTACAAGGACATGCAGTGCTAGGACAAAGGAGATTGGCTTTAAACCGAGAGGGAGCAGCTTTAGATGAGACATTAGAAAGAAATTCTTCCCTGTGAGAGTGGTGAGGCACTGGCAGAGGTTGCCTAGACATGCTGTGGATGCCCCATCCCTGGAAGTGTTCAAAGCAAGGCTGGCTGGGGCTTGGAGCAGCCTAGTTTACTGGGAGGTATTTCTGCCCACAGATCTTTAAGGTCCCTTCCAACACATACCACTCTGTGGTTCTAAGAATCCATAATCTACATGCCTCACTCCATGTGACTGTCACCAGGGGGACTAAAAACTAACTGCATTTAACTGGCAAGCGGCTACCAAGTGTTCTGGTGGGGAATCTTTCCCCCCAAAAAGAGAAACTGAAAGCACATGAAAGAAAATTTTCCTTTGTAATCTCATGGTATTTGTAGTACTGAAGAATTTGTCATCTAGGTAAAGAAACAGGGAATTTGTTGCATCTTTATTGTTTTGTCTAGATTTGTCTTTTTAAGCTTTCTGTTGGTTTCAGGTTTGGGGTATATTGGCTAAAATAACCATAATTTTGCAAATCAAAAACACAATGACTAGAAAAAGTACCAAAACATTAGAGAAAGCTGCTATTCAAAGCAGTGTTAAAAAGCACAACATGAGATAGCCCAGCTGGGAAACAGAAAAAAAGGACAATAATTATGGGGGCAGATAAGGAAACTAAAAACTGGGAAGAAAAGATAATGCTACAGGGATTAGTCATAGGAAGTGCTGAGGTGAAGAGCTAAAAATGTATCTGCTGTGCTTAGACTTAAAAATTGTGTCTGAAGGTGATATCAAAGCTGTGCTTGCTCCAGATCTCATTTAGCAATTGTCAAGCAAAGGAATATGAAATGATCTCATTTTAAATTGTGACAGAGTTCAGGACACTCCATGTTTTAAAGAAGCCTTCAGTTGGATACATATGAAAAAGTCTAAGCTGAAATAAAAAATTCCTACTTCTTTGCCTTTTCAGTGTCTTTTCCAAATATCTCTATGTAAATATTTTTACATGTTTGTAAATGGAGACGTTGAAGGAGAAAAAGGAGATGTTGAAATTGGAAAAAAACAAGAATCACAACAGTTACAATCTTGCCAATATACAACACAAGAAAAAAACAAGTTATGAGCATAAGGCTAGTAATTTTTATTTATTAAGTAAGAGCACTGAGAGAAAGATAAATGAAATAAACAGTAAGGAAACAACAGAATATTTTTTCAGAGTATAAATTACTCTGTTAGAGGTGATCTTTTGAGATGTCTGTATTACAAATACACAGAGATTAAATAAGCACCCGCTCCTAAATTTTATATCTTGGTATCCATAAAATTTTTCATGGGAAGCCTTTTTTGTATTGATCCAGACAGGGCTTTTGCTTGCTGCACTACAGCAGTTTCTCTTATTATTCACTTATGGTGCAAAGAAGCTCTTTTCTCTGTAAATCATTAGGATTCAGATGCCAAGTGACCAGCTCATGGTGAAATCATCTTAGATGATGAGAAGGCCACATAACACCGAGTTAGAGCCCTCACAGTCCAAAACTTCAGTAGTATAAGGCGCTAATTAGTGCAAGCCCATAGAGAGTAAAAATGAAACATTTCACACTTCAACAAGATTCTGAAAGCTAAGAAATATCGAGAAAGGCAAAAAAGCCATTCCATTTTTTTTGACACAGTAAACAAGAAGGTCCAGAATTCAAACTACAGTGAGAAGCTAGCAGCACCCTCTGATTCTCAAGGCCTGAGTTTTCTCTTCTGTTCTGTCCAGTCAGATCCTCTGAACAGCCTCTTCTTGAAGCTAGAAAGGGGGGAAATATTTTTTCCTTCAGGAGTGGAGCTCTTTTTCTGCTTGAACCCAGAGAATCCACATAGGTCAACCATGGCATGTTCCCCTCTGTAATAGAGAGGATCCTCTGGCAATCTCTGCTTTCCCCAGACACGAACATAAACTCAGTATGTACAAATTTTCCAAAGCAAATAATTAAAAATTTTACATGAGAAAAGCTCAGACTGCTGGAAAATCAGACTACATTTTCTACGAAAATAAATGAAGAAAAAGATGCTACACTGCTGTAGCAAGAGCAGACACATGCTTAAGCCATAAAGTAGAAATATATTGAGCAGGTTATAATTAATATTTGCTTCTCTTGAATACAGACATAGGTATTCTAAATTAACACAAACATACACTGTCATCACGTATAACCATTTTGTAATGTAGATAAGTATAAGACATAATAACAAAATTGGCAAGGAATATAGAAACATCTACAGTGGGAGAGGAAAAATAGGGAAGGGCAGGCTTTACGCACTATGCTTTCCATCTCCTCTCAGCAAAGAGCTCTATAGCCTGATATCTCAATCTCAGTGACTACGACCACATCCATCAGCACTGTACAGTCCTGTGGCACCACCATTAATTTAGGATAAGCTTGTTAATAAGATTTGACTGCTCTGAAGTGCTGACAGTTATTAATAGATTTTACAAATGAGGCACTGGCAATATGTCTTGTTACGAAATGTCACTCTAGTACAGTTCTCTTTGAAGCTTCAAAGTGGCCTGATTTATCAGATTCTAAATACTCTCATTGCTGAAATCTTTCCATCTCTTATTCTCTAACTTGCACATACTTACATTCACTTGCAGCTGAGCAGATAAGAAAAACATTGCTGCAAAATAAACTGTGAAAATACTGAAGCCGAAGGTTTGGAAACTAATTTTCACCTCACCAAAGTTTACAAGTCTGCATTTCTAGACTTTAGAGGGAAAACACTTTTTTACCACAGTCTCAACCTGTCAGTAAGAGGCCTTTTTACTGAGTTCTGATCTTCTGCTGGTGCTATAATCATCAACTGACTCCGTAAGAGACACAGCAGCGTCTCTTCTGCTTTGTGCTTCTACACCAACAGCAGCAGGCACCATGCAAGCCCCAGGGTCCATTCCCAGAGGGGCTGTACTGTGCAGCACCCCTCTTCCCTATCAAACAACTCAATCTCCTTCCTCCAGCATTTCTCTAGCATGCCCCAGGGCACCTCTATCTCCCTTCACACCTCCCTCCAACATGCAGAGTCTAAAGCACTGGATTCACAATATTCAAGCATCTGCGCTGTTACTCCCCACAGCTATTGCCTTATGGCTTAGCATAAAGTGGAGATTTTACATAACAGTTTACATAATAGTTTCAGAAAAGTATCAATAATATTGCGGGACCAGGCAGGTCCAAGGAATTTAAAGAGAGAAAAAATTACAGAGAGAAAATATTACTGATAGGAATGTGCTAATTTAATCTCTAAAGGTCAGGTTAAGCCTGCAGGATATAGGATATCTGCTGCCTTACACCAGCTAACTTTACTTCTAAATAAACAGAAAATTTAACACAAGGGAAAAGGAGAATGTGTATGCAACTGACAACACAGAAGGGTTTCCTTGGAGAATGAAGTTAGACCCCAGACTTGGCCTGTGGTACACCACCAGTACACATTGCAAATCTCTGAAGAAAGTAGCAATTATTGCCCATGCCCACTATGACCTGAAATCACCTCCACTCAATTCATGGGTACATTCCTTCATCGTGCAACAGTCATGCTCCTTCCTACATCACTTATTCAAAGCGGTACAAAGTTAGGAACGGGAAAGAACAGGCTCACTTCGTGCTCCTGTCTGCAGCTGCATCATGTGGCTGCTTGTGGCTCCCCGCAGTGTTCTGACAAGTGTGGCCTCAGGACACCTCCAGTAGCATGAAGGAAGAACACATAAGAGTAAAGAGTTCAAGGACATACGGTTTCAAAAAGTTTCTGCTATTGTTTATGCTGTGTCTTGTGCAGCCTGTTCTTGACACTGTTTATGCTTCTGTGCAAATGGTATTTTAATGACAATGTTATGAATAGCAAGTCATTAGAAGCAGAGAGAATAAATGAATAAAATAAATTAATGAAAAGCAAAGGCAAGAGAGAATTTCAGGGGGGGAAATGCAGAGTTTTGCTTACTGATGCTTTTCTCTTGCTACATCACTTGATTCATTTTTAAACGGTCCCCAAAACACCAAAGAAAAACATGTATAAAAGTTTTATAGTGGAGGCGTGTAGTAGTTGAGCAGTTTATATGTATTTGTTACATCTGCTCTTCTCTAAAAGTTCTCTTGCATGTAATGTACTTAATCAATGCTGTTTACAGAATGTTGTTGTTTTATTTTTGAGGAATCTCCAAAGAAATTCTGTTTTATCCTAATGCCAATATGGAGTTCAGCAGTTTCTGCCTTCCATATTACTTAGAATTAGGTTTCTTATTTGAAGCAGAGGAAAAACTATTAAAGAGAATGCACGTTTCCTGCTTTTGGAGGTAATCTTCCCCATGCAAGGCATCAGCAATAACAACAAAACCCAAAGTCAAACTGGCATAAGGAACTGTGTTTCCAATTAAATTTGTATCAGAGTGGCATTGAGAGAGAATGAGATAGCAGTGAGAGCCCAAGGATATAAGAGGTCAGCTTATACATAATTAATTTGTTAATCTTCCATGGCATTTCAGTGAAATGTGTTATTTTCCCAAATACATCCAGAAGTATGACAAGCTGTCTTTTCAATTTTATGTGCCTCTGCTCCACATTCTGTATTTCGATAGGAAATAGAAAAGGATAATGATATTTTAACCACTCTTAAACATCTCTCCCAGCATTCTGGAATTTGTTTACTTTGACATCTGCTATTTAATAGCATGTTCATGTTCAGTCAGAACGTTAAACCACAAGAATCTAAAAATACCAAATGGCCTGGGTTTTTTTCTTCACAAAGAAATCACAGGAAATTGACTCAAAAAATAATTCCTCACAATCCTTTATGTTTGATGTTCCAGGTGTTTCCAGTACTTGGGGTTTAATTAACAGTTTTGAGGTAAGAATGCAAGTCTTTTGATTCATTTAATAGAACTGGCTTTTTTCTTTTACTAATTATGAACTAAAATTTGTTCAAGGTGTGCTTTAAAATGTAGAATTAGATAATACTTTAATACAGTGACGTGCTAAAATTGATTTGTGAGTTCAATATGGGGAATCATCACTTTAGAGTGTGACAGATTTTATGAGGAACACACCAATAAAAGCATGCACTCCTGGACTGCTTTGCTATTTGAGAGACATTTTATTATTTTGTACATCTCAAATTCTCTCTGAGAAAATAACAATTATGAAGATGATTTAAAAATACATATCTAAGGAGGAGCTATATTATAAAGTGGTTTTAGTCAGGTTTTAAATGGTTAAACACATATATAACTGAAAAAATATCTCGGAATGCTCTCTGTCTGCATGTAGTATCAAATGGGAAATCTTGCTTCAAATACAAGGAGCAAAATCTGTGCCTCACTGAACATTATGAACAACATTAATAGGAAGAAATTGATGCTGACCTTGAACACATAAAAGTAGTGCTCTATGTCAGTGCTGACTCATGGGATGATGTTGACCTACATTAACATTTGATTACCTTTTGGCACTGTTTTTAGGCTGAGCCAAGATAACCTTCAGGCATTACTAATTTCTTCATTGTGTCTGTTTAAAATAGAATCATCTAGGTGAAAATCAGAGACAGGAAGAAGAAATTAAATACACAAAAAACGCACTTACATTTAGATTGAGGAGATACGTTAAATATTCATTGTGACATATGTCTTTAAAATAGTAGTTTTCTGTTCCCAGCTGCTGCAATCTTTTCTTGTGCAAAATGTGGTTAGATGACCATTTTTCAATTACAATTCTTACCAGGTAGCTACCTCCAATACTCTGTTATAGCTAATGCTAGAAGGTGCAGGTTCTAGAAATTATTTCAAAGAGATGATGGATGGATGGATGGATGGTTGGATGGATGGATGGATGGACGGATAGATACATACATATATACATACATAGATTCAGGATCAGTTTGTAAATTACCAACTTCTAAGGCATAAAGTTTTAGATTCTTAATCATCTTAAGCTGCTTTAGGCTAAATTACTTCATACCTATCATGACAATTGCATTACTTCCAGGATGCCAAGCAAGTGAAGAGCCTCAGGAAGCCAGAAGTCAATGTCCTCAGAATAACACAGGCATTTAAGGGAGAGTCCAGAGGGCACAATCTGGCCATTGCCATACACTGTGGTTTCCTCAGCCTTCGCTCCAGAAAACTCTGGTCTGGAGACTGTTTCTCCTTCCTCACTGACGTTGTCATCAAACACTCACTCATATGGTCCTGAGCAAACAAAGCTCAAGCAACAAATTAAATAATAATGTCTAGGGAAAACAGACACAGAATCCTAACCTAAAACCCCCCAATACTCAACAATTGCCCTCAACAGACAACTACCGCCTTCACTGATCTTTTAGTGTAGCTGTATCTCCTTTGGTGTTGAAACTACTTCTGTCCTGCTACAGTTAACCTGCATTTAGGAGATCCATGGTTCCAATGCAAGAGAGTGAACTTCATCTATAAATTGTACTTCATAAGCTTTTTAAAGCTTGTGCACAGAGAAAAAGAAACAAATGCTTACAGTGAGAAATTATGTTTTGCAAATGGAAGAGACAGCTTGAAATTAATGTTATTTCATCCATAAATACATGAGGATAATTACAATACTAAAGCTTCATAAAGCTTCTGTGATGGTTGAAGAACATCACTATTGCACTACCACAAATGTATAAAAATATAATTGGAAAGGAACTTTTTTTGTCTAAAATTAATTTCATAAGCAAACGGAATGTATTTAGACTGGAAACAGAAGAAATGCAAATCTGCCTTTGAGTACCAAAGTCTTTCAGTCTTTGTTAATGAAAGCAGAAAGAAGGTAGGAGGCAAGAAGAGGAGACAAGGGAGAGAAAAGGAAAAGAATGACTTCAGGTTATAATAATTAAACTTTTAAGCACAGTAATTTAAGCTGATACCTGTTGAATTTAAATACAGGCAGACACATCACTTCAAGCCTCAGCTTCTAAATGGTGTGGTAGACTTCCAGGGTGAAAGAGATATCAAAAACAATGCTCAAAGACAGGAAAAATCAGAAATAAAAAAAAAAAACTTTCTTTAAAATCCTTAGAAAGAATAAAAAAAAATAGTTCTTGAACTGCTGGATAGTAAAAATCAGATGTAACGCTCAGTGCCAAATGGAGTAACACATTTCCAGTACCTGCAAAACCACGTAAGACTAGGTAAGCCTTGTTTCTCTTCTACAAGGAGCACGAATATTTATATGCACCAAGTGAAGTGTCTGTGAAAGAGAAGTATGAATACGAGAATGGCTTCTGGTCCCCGAAAAGGCCAATCCAAAAGTGCACTTCCCCATAATCTAATATTTCCTCATCTTATAAGTGGTAACAGGAGAGTATGTGGAAATGTCTGTATTCAGAATTGGTTCTACTCCAATTAACAATAATTCAATATTGTAAAACAAAGTATGGCCTCGATGTACATTAAACCCTACCCTAAGTTCTTCAAAAAGGCACTCATGGGAAGGAATAAAATTTCTTCCTCAAGCAAAAAGATTCAGAAGCCTAAGAAATAACTAATAGCAATCATTCCTGGATTTTTAAATACAAGGTCAAACCCATACTTAGCCTTTCATCTTCTCCATATTAACTACTTTCTATGAATTCCAACTCTCCTTTAGTAAAACCCAAAGCTTGAAAGGCTTGGATTAATGTTAGCACAACACTCCAATTTTCTAGAAAATGCATAAATTATAACAAGGAGCTCCAGAGTATTGGCACTACCTCTCCAGGGAGGCAAAAGCAGGGTGCCTCATTCCTGCTTTCATTAATATCCCTCAGGACCTCTATTTGCATGCTATTTGCCAACTTCAGAGTCAAAGGTATTTGGGTTTCCTCTCCACATCAGATCAGCAATTTCTCCTCATCATCCCACACACAGTGAAGCTCCCAGCTTTTTAATTAATTTACTGTATTTTGAGATATCTAAAAGGCTCATTTAGTATCCACATTTTCTTCATGCAGCACACTACAGTTACAACCCTTGATCTTTACTACAGTACTGCAGATCTGATAGGCAGCTAGTTTAGCTACTGCAGTGTTTGGTATCCTTTCAGTTTTTCAAACTGGTCCTCAGACTGTGCCTGTGTACACAATAGTGAGCACTGGAATTGACACTCCTTTTGAAAAACCTTACTTCTAGTCCTGGCTTCCTCTCAAGTACAAAGAAATGACTGAATACACTAAAAACAGTAATGCATGATTTTATTCCATCCATCTTCTGTTGTGGTATCCATGCTACAGCAATAATTTGATTTCTTCCTTTCAAAATTCAAAAATTATTTTAATAACTGTAAATTATGATGGGAGAAAAGCAGGAATTTGAAACAATTTTCTCCCCAGAAAGTTTTCCCAGTTGTGATGATCACTAGTTGATATCTAATTTATAGATATATACACAAAGATATAATGTAGATATATATGCATAAGGTAAACATAGATGTTGCATATACAAACCAATTACTGACATAGAATTAAGTTCACAATGAAATCATAAGAAACATAGAACTAAAACAACAAAACCACAGGAACAGGGAGGATTTAATAAAAAGAACATTTTCTGATCTTTTCTTAGTATTTATCCAATGATTTTTCCAGTTCAGAGAGAACTGTGTATTGTCACTCAGAAGTCTGGTATATCAGAGGCCAAATGAGAAGGAAGACGCTGAAGCATGGACAGCACAGTCAGTCAGTGTGACTGGAAACCGCCAGAGAGAGAAACTGGGAAATAGCTGGACAAAAAGCATAAGGCAGGGAGATACAGCAGGGGCATGAACTGAGGATGCAGGGATGATTGACAGGATTCACACACTGCAATATAAATGGGAACAGCCTGCATTCAAAGATACCCTGACAACAGAAATGATGACTCAAACCACTGAATAACAAGAAACACAAACTTTCCTGGAAAAGAAAATCAGGCACACTACCATACATGACACCACATTTTTGGAGGGACTGGGACTCTTTTTCTAATCTATTAAACTGTAGGAATAAAAATCTCATTCATTATACTTTTCTGAATGGGTCATAACAGGCAATGAATTAAATCTCTTGCTGTTTTTCATGTCTTTAAGTGTTATAAATGAGTGGAATTATCCAGTTAGAAAGACAGAACTTGTTTTGCATCAATGAACTGCCTCTAGAGAAAAAATGTGTAAAGGACTATGTATTTCATACTACAAGTCATTTTAAACAAAACAAACTGAAAAAAACCAACTCACTACATATTTATCACATAAAGATATTAAGGCAATTTCAACAACTGAAGTAATTTTCTACCATCATCAACCTCCACACACAACTCTATGCAAACATAGTTTATGAAGAAACTGGTACAAGTCTGCACAAAGGCAGAATTGAGAAGGATAAAAAGCTCAACATGAATACTTATATTGATATGGCATTCACTTTCTCCATTAAAGACAAAATTAGCAAAGCATTAAAGAAGTCTTAAAGACTCTACCACACATTGCATCAGAAATGCCAAAGAACACAATGACAGAAGTAAATGGAAGCAGGTAAGTTCTGTTAGCAGGTAGAATTTTAGAAATGACTGCATGATCAGTAGTCAATAGCAAGAGGAATAGTTTATAGCAGCATTAACAGCAGCAGTAGTCCCAGTACCACAGTATTAATAGCTAGTATTAATCTCAGTCAGATCCGTAGCATTCTCATGATGGGTGGGTTTCAATTTGAATTACCCCGTGGCAACCGAGCTAAAGAACTCTACTGCACTCAGATTTTGCAGCTTAATACTTCCAAATACATGGGCTGTGGCTCTTGCTCATATCTACTTAAATCAATGTGAAGGCTGCTATTTGCTCCTTGGCAGCCTTCAGGTGACCTTCTAGGTATGATCCTGGTCATTCTAGCCAACAAACAAAAAAAGCCTTTTCAACACCTTAATATGCGCTTGCAGACATTAGGCAGAGAGCTTGGCTAGAGACAATGCAGCATGGCTCTTCACGGTAAAAGTTTCAAGGCTGAAAGGTAGAAATTAAGAATAAGTTTTAAACTAAAAAACTGAATACAAAATGGTTAAAAACCTTCACAGAACAACACACTTTACTTCATTAATTAGAAACCTTACTGCATTCACTTTAGCAACCATTTATTGGGAATTTCCTTGGCAAGATCAATTCAAAACTACTGAATATTTGACTGGAGATCAAGCCTCTAATCAAGAATTACTTGGATTGTAACCCAGATGCATTTTCTTATGAAAATTGATCAACAAAAAGTGTACTTAACACTACTAGCAAAAATAGACATTAATTCATATGATATCTCAGCATGTAACTGTGTATTTAGACAATGGATAGGAGAAGAATTGCATGGCCTAATTTTACACACCTAAGGTGCGTGGTTTAGCAGTTCAGCCTCCAAATTTCACATATATTTCTGTCCAATCTAAAAAGGCTCTCACAAAGGACTATACAAAAACAATCGTATCAGCACAAATTGTTGTTCCTTATGCTGATTTCCAGTTTGCCTTTAATACAGATCAACTTCTGATTACTCACTATAGAGGTTCTAAATCATCCATGCAGACGTCTGGATTCCTTAAAGAGATGTTACACCACATTCACTGAAGTCCTGTGCAGGTTTCTCTTTCCATCAAGAGAGGGGTTTATTTGACCTATCAGCTACTGTACAGTTGGTGTGCTTGAAGTCTGGGTAGAAACTCCTTCTGTCTTAATTGCCTTGAGCACGGGTCATGAACAGAAAGCAGTGCCATGAGGTCTACTGTGTGAGCTGCTGTTAGGTAAAAATTAACAGAATTAATAATGATTGACCCTCAGAGGCTAGTAGAGCTAAAAATCAATTATAATGGCAGCTCAGGTGTCTTTTATAGCTACATTGTTTAATCTGCTGCAAGATACTGGAGGCCTAATTTTTGATCAAGGGAACATTGAAAATATATGCTGGATTTCTCAGCCTTGGTAAAATAAGAATACTGTTATGTGAAGGATTCTTACAAGAACCCATAAAATATAAAGGTTTCACCACAGAGAGCAAAGATTTCCTCTTCTGTCATGAATGTCAAGCATTTCCGAATCATTACAATAACAAAGAAGATGCTGTAGAAAAGGCAGCTACACCATCTTCCCCCCTCAGTCTCTCTTGATCCTTTCAGACACACCTTTCATTTCCTTTTGGGTGTTTTTTAGGAGAGGCATTGTTGTGACTGTTGCTGGAATAATAAAGTGTTTCAGGAAGAGCACTTGAACTCAAAAAGCCACTCCTCAGCTGAAAAGGAGAGCTGGTACCCCATAACTATGCAACAAAAAATGCATGAACATTAATTTCAGTGATTACATCATTTTGGGTAACATAAAACATACTGCTTTAAAGCAAATTGACCCTGTAATCTCTTCCTTATTTCAACCTGAAAATACACTACCTTAATCACTTCCATTTAGTCTTAATTTTTACATTCTCACTGTATGTGTACATATGAAGGCTTGAAATAGAACCTTTCCTTGCAGACAAGCAGAGTAACTGTTTTTTCACACATAAAAGTGTATTGAAAGCACCTCTCAAAATTTTTTCTCAGAGCTGTCTTATATCTGGACCTCTGATTAAAACTGGTCTTGTACGTTGGGGAATAATTTCAATGATAATAAGCATCTTTAATTTTTCCAATATGTTCCTTCTTTGCTTGGGAACTTTTTTTTCTGCACAAGAGAGATTGTGGGGATGAAGAAAGCAACATGATTATATTTAGATAACTGTTCGTATAAGATACTGCTAATGTTTACAGAATCATGACAAAGGGTATTTTTTGAATAATGAAGTTACTCAATTAAAAATAATTTAATGTGCTGGATTAGCAGGGTGTTGGGAAAAGACTGAAACAGCTACCTGGCAATTGATCAAGCAGCCTTGTCTCACAGAACAATACTAGCATAAAAATAGCTCATAATTCTGAAAAGCTGATTACTAAAACTGTTGCGGAAGCTTTATTTTTTAGAAGAATATTGAATTAATGAGAAATAATACAATGGGGGAGTTTAATTATTCTGAATAGAAAAATGTTCAATCCTGGCCTCTCAGGATGAGTGTGATTATGTAGGTCACATATCTGAAATGACTTTTATGCATATTTCATTAAAAGCCACATCTTTTCATGAAGGATAGGAAGCAATAAGCCCTCTTCAGATAGTACTTTATAGTGCCTTAAAAGAAAGCTATTTCCTTCGTGGTTATGGAGCTGTTGAGATGAACCAACAATAAACACAAAACCAGGCATATCTCATCTTCAGGTTATTGCTTTCACACAACAATAAATTGTTTTCTTTCCCATTCTATCCAAGCCCTCACAATCATTTCAAGTGTACAGTAATTAGACATTGGCCAGGATTCTTACTCTGCTTGTACCTCTGGAGGGTTACTATCAAACGGATGAGAAGACTAGGTAAGCATTTTCATGTTCATCTAAACAATGAATTCTTGATTCAGAGTCGATTTGTAAGAATTTTCAATGAAATTTTACACATACAAATGAAATTAAAGAATCAATAATGAAATTATTGAGCAAATATATTGATTTTTTCAGTTGACAGCCACTTCACTGTTTTCAGACAGGAAACATTTTTACATCACATTTTAGTGTTTTCCTGCTTTAATTTTTGACTGGGTTTCAGAATTTTTTTCAATGTAATAAAAAATTTCTCTCTAGATTTATACAGATCAATATTTACCATTTTTTAATCACTGTTGTCTCCTTTTCTTAGCTGCAAGACTGAGATTTAGTGTACTACACATACTTAGAAGAAATAGTGGAATTGTTTGGTCCATTAAGCATCAGTAAGACTAATTACAACTTAAATGGTAATTTTTTTGCCTAGTCTTAAAAACCTAATATGCATAGTGGAGCATTAGAAGGTTGATAAGATATTGTCATACATAATGCCAAATCCTGGATGTCTCAGCTCAGTGACTGGATGTGTATGTAGTTTATCCACTACTTTCTACTCGTGAACTGAACCACGTGTCTGAAGAAGACGTAAACTGAAGATCTATGCTGCAATTTTGAGGTTTAGGGGAAGTAACGTCCCAGGTATTCCTGAACTCCCATTTTCATATATATTCACACCTACATATAAGGAACAATAAAGCTAAAACTGCTGCTGTTAAATTATGAACCCACAATTTGAAGTTTCTACCACAACTTGGTATATATCTTGGCTTGTGGTACTTTTGAGTCTGAAATGTTTGATGGAGCCTCAGAATTATTCCTTCAAACTTCAAATATCAAAATGAATTCCATGACTATTGTCACAGCTGAACTATTTCAGTCTTCAATGAACAATATTTTATAGAAAAGGTAGTTGGAGATGTTTAACAGAAATCGGGAAAGAAAGACATCATGCAAGAGATGGTTTACCTAAGCAAAAGCATTAGTTCAGCACTGCCTCAACCAACACAGATCACGGTATATTACGTGATGGTTTCTCTTGATGAGAGAATTATCATCAGTCCCTCTACTGCTGTTGAGGCTGCACAGCCTTCTCTTGAAGCTTTTTACCCAATTCCTCCCCCAGCGTTCTAACCCTCTTCAGCACCTTCTTGATTGCCATTGTGCTTTAGTGGCTTATTAAGGTTCCAGTTCCCTTCTGAACTGCGCCAGCAATCTGTTACCCGATGAAATGTGGCATTCCGGACTCTCTTCTCAACAGAAAAAACACACAGAAGTGCTTTTGTTGGTGTGAAGTTTCCAACCTGCACTAACTTGAGAGGAAAAGCTTCCCATTCCCCAGAGAGATTAACACACTTGAAGCTCACAAAAAACCCAGACACATGGAAGGGTGGAAGCTGTACTCTCAGTGCGGAACAGAGATCAAGCCAGAGAGTGCGCAGGATTTGTAGGCACTCCATATTGTGTGCAGAAACTTACTGCATTACCATCAGTGTTATTCTGATGTCCCACACTACCAAATAACTGTCCACTCAGAGAAAACCTTCCTTATCTCCTCCTTACATCAATGTCATTTATCATCCTCTTCATACAGATACATGCCAAATGTCTGAAACTGTGAGAGCCCCTCAGACAGGATCCCAAGCAAGAGGACTCACCTCCCAAAGGAGCCCTGGCTTCCTCCAACAAGAACACAGAGGTCAAGGATAGACAGGGTCTAGTACAACCAAATGACATTAAATTCTGTCACCAATTCTCCTGACCCATTTTTCCTCACAGGAATTCACAGGCCTTAGCAGATCCCATACTAGTCCATGCCTTTAGTGATTCATACACAAAGCAGTTGGAACAGGTAAGAAATACAAACCTCTTCAGAGTTGCAACTGATTCAAGAGCTAATGCCCTGGGGTCATTAAATTTCTATAAGAGTGAAAAATTATATGGATTTTGACATGTTTTTTAACACAAAGACCCTAATGCTATATGCTTACACTTATGGATGTCTTTTGTGCTTTCCCTTTTTCTTGTGGTGCTTCTTTTTGCTTAATTTTCATGTGCTGTTGACATTCTGAGTATTTAATCTGGCAGAGAAATAACTCCTAGTCTGCACAAGACCATATGCCACATTTAGAGAGTAGAGCAAATACAAACAAGGAGCTTTCATCTAACCTCTCATTTAATTTGCAATGATATAGACCACTGTGATATGAAGGAATACCATACCAACACCAACATATAAAATCAGCAAAATACTCCAGAGCGCACACCTGCTACATCAACTAAATTGTGCCTGACCTCACCCACATATAAATTGTGGGTATACAATGTGGGTAGCTTATCACATGGTTCATAGGAAATTAACATTTTTCCAGCAATTACACATCTGAAATTTATAGAAGAAACAAAATGATACCCAGGATCTGTGCACTCCACTGTTTGTAACAGCAGCAACACTTAGACTTACTCCCAATATTTCCAGTATTTACTTGATAGTTCCTGGTCTGAGCAGAAGATAAAACTGCACTGGTTTTTATAAACACAATTAAAAATAGAGAGATAAAATCATTGAGTTCGGCACTACAGGTAAAAAGTAAGAACTGAGTAAACTCGACATTGTCCAAGTAGACATGGGTAAATTCCAGCTAATTGTACTCATTCTTTGCTACACCTGACTGAGGTCTAGCTCACACATATTTCCTGATGCTACTTTGTGATAGCAAGGCAGCAGGTATGCATTCTTCAAGAGCTCTTCTCAAACAGCTTTTGAAAGAGACGAAAAGACAATCTTCCTTAAATTCTGACTATGCCTCAGATGTTGAGATATAAAAGGGACAACAAAAACATAAACACAAATATTTTCCAGTATAAGGGACACTTCATCATCTGAGCAATTAAACTACATTTTAAGATCATTGTACCTTATACAAGGGGGGAAAAAACCAAACAAACAACCGTATCCTAAGGGGTTGTTTTCTTCTGCCTGAAAGTGACATTAAACATTTCTAAGACTCTGCGTTACACAATAGAAACAGCTTTCTTAGCCATGTATGCATGTTATATATGTCATTTGCACTGACTGACAGTGACTTAAATGTCAGTATCCAAGCAAACCAAGACTCTTGGGAACGGCATGTTGCAAATTAATGATGAGTAAATTTCAAAAGGTTCCTCAATTTCAAGTCAGCTCACCCTCTGTAAGTATGGAATGCCATATCTATAAGAAGAAGTGTGTCTATGACAGGGTTGTATCACAAGTCCTTGCTGATTAAGAGTTGATTATAAACATTAAAAATGCAATTACATGGGAATTTTTTTGCATTTTCATTTTTAGTTAGTTGAAACTCAAACTTTATAACATAACTCAAAAGCATGCAAATTCAGTAAAGCATGTGTTTTTACATATGCTTAAGGTTGGGGCTTTTTAAGCTAAGTAGGAAATCAGAAATTACGAAAAAACTAGATCATTTTTATGGAGTTTTTTCAGTTTCTGTTTTGCTTGTCACTCAATAATTTTTGTTTCAGTCATTTCCCTCTTTTTTACCTCTGTTCACAGCCCTTCCCCTTCTGTTACCTTCATTTCCCTTCTACTGCTATGTGTATGATAAATATCTGCACTCCATAAACATTGCCAAAGATATGACTCCAAACTTTTTTAAAAATCTCTAACTGAAGAAGCCAGAAAATATCAAGACTAATCAAAAAGATTTTCTTCTACTTCATGTTCTCTTACATACCAAAAAACACTATTTTTCCTCACAAATAATGAAAACTGTTTACAAAACCCAGGAATACTATTTCAGTTAGTCTTCCCTCTGTGTATATAAGTTCTATACATATAAAAATAAATTAATATAAACAGTTTCCTGTGCAACTTTTTAACCAAGCCACCTGAATACTACAGCTGAAGTTCTGAAATACAAATAGCAGAATTTTATTTAAGTACTTCTAATATCTTCCTTTACTAGCCTGGAGAGCTCTGCCATCTTACCAAATTTTGTTGTGTTATGCAAAACTTCTTGAGAAAGAACCTACTGGTTTGTATCTGGTTTTGCTTTTTATGAATGCCTTTGATCCTGCTTTGATTTTGTTTCAGTCAGTCTCACAGAATGGGACACCCAAGTTGCATTAAAATCCTTAGCATGTTTCTAAAAGACATCATTTAATACTTTGGAAAAAGTGAGACCATTAAAAATCTTTTAGCAAGATTTCTATAGAGTTTTGATTGAAAAAAGGTAGTTTTTAATTCTTAGATTAATATCAATATAATTCATAGAACTAATTTGCTAAATCTAGTAAGGCAACACATTTTCTCCATTTAAAATGATAATAAAATCAAGATCCCCTAGTTCAGTGTTTTTGAACAATCAAAATATGAAGAATGCCTTTAATTTCTCTTAGATGAAGGCAACTAGTTGGGAAATGACATTTTAGAATATAGTTAACCACATTCCTACAGAATCTAACAAGTAAGGAAATGTCAGTTTCAATGGCCTCATGCCAGCCCAGGGAGCCTGCTCTTTCAAAGGTAATTGGAACTTCTCTGTCTAACACATAACTCAAACGTGTTTGAATATGAGTGGTGGTTACAGGTCCATAAGATAACACCATTTAGTACCATTTTAATATATTTTGTCACAAACCCATATAGTATACAGACAGGTATAGATCAATCTGAAAACTGATTCATTACAGACATTCTTTTTCTAAGCATTTGTACATAGAAACTGGATTATTTAACAAGAAACTATCAAACCAATGTCATTGACTCCAACTGAATATTCATAATAGAAGATTAGGAATACTTCTCATTCAAAATGTGCTTCCCTTATTCAAGGACTTCTCAATACCAAATGCATAAAAGGTTCCTTTGGCCCATGACTGGTACAGAAGTAAAGATATGCTGATCACCTTGCTAGCAAACAGAACAGGGAGATCCCTCTGCAAGCAGTGCTCATATAGGTCTCTCCTTTGTACCACCACTAATACCCCAAATTCTAATATTAAAATAATTTCCTTGAAACATCTATCCCTCTCAGTTTGGGATTGAATTAGCCAATATTTCATTTCAAAAAATAAGAGGAAGATGAAAAACAGAAAAAACAAAGTGCTTGCTTTTTTTCTCATGTAGGAAACAGGATCAAAAAACCTCTGAGCTAGTCAACCCAAACACTTTCTAACACAGCTCATGCCTTGTCAGTCTGTTACTGCTCAAACAGTCCTCCAAAAAGCATCACTTTATTTTTCCTCCTCTGGACAATTATTTTCAAGTTTCAAGAACATTATTTAATGTTCTTTTGAACTTGAGCCTCATACCGTAGCAAACAAATTCTACACCTTGGCATAAGGAAACAGCATCTTCTCAATGGAATGATGCAGGAGGTTTGATGTTGAGGCCTCAGCCTCTGTCAGAAGTTTGTCTGGAGCCACTATGTGCCTTCTCTTGTGATTTCTAGTATCCAGTTATTAAATTAAAGCGACAGATGCCCATAGAAAATATTTTTTTAAGGCAGTAAGAGCTTCAGTAACTTTCCAAATAATTAATTCACATGGAGAATTTAGAATTCATTAAAAATTTACAAGCTGTTATCATTCTCTTCCTGGTTCACCTTGCAGTTCTACTCACTCAGAAATTTTCCTTCTTTTTCATACTATACTTAACTGCATGTATTCATTAAAGTATGAAAGTCTACACACAAAAACTAACTACAATAATTTGGACAGTTTTGACCATTTCTACAATGCAAACAGAATTTCCACTGCAATGGATTTACATGTAAACTATTCAGTAGTGCCCTAGACAGTGCCCATAACTTCTAATTAGATTGCAGGCACCTCAGCAGAGTGGAGTGACAGCTATAAAGGAATCAAACTGAAAGCTTACAGCGCTCCAAACTGCTGGGCTTCTTGGCTGAATGAATTAATCAAAACTCATGGTCACAGTCTGTCTGCAGAAAAACTTTAAAGACTTCCTAGACTAGAGGTAATTATTTTTCTTCCTTCATCTCATTCTTTCCATGTTATGTTAATATTCTGAGCTGTGGTTTTATATGGGCATTTATTTTGTAACAAGATCAAACATGAGAAAGCAAATATTTGCCTTTAAATGCAAACGAAAGAAAAATAGATGTTATTGTGTGAATAAAGCTTTTCTTTCTCTCCAGTCCTCTTTAATCAGCGAGAAATTAATGCACTTTAACAAAGACAGGAACACTGATTTATGCATTGTATTCCCTAAATCCTGTCAAACATGTTATGATAGTTTGTTCTTGACTTTTACTGAAGATCCACCTGACTCACACTCCATATTAACTGCAGAAATCAATTAGTTGGGAAATAAACCCATTATGTCCCATATTATAGGAATTAAATTTTCCAAGGATGGGTGTAGAAGGGGAGCCTCCATAATATGAAACACAGGATAGAAATGCAATGTGATTTCTTTACGGTTCTACTGGAAACCTGGCTGAAGGTTATGCACACCCTCATATCACCATATAAAAATTTTAATAAGGCATCAAAAAAGCTTCAGAATTCTGCATCCATAATTAACATAAAAATCTGAAAACAAAAGTGGTTACTTTAGAACTTGGTTCTAAGAGTTGGGAATGAAAAAAACCCCAACAAGTCTAGTTAAATGAAGATCCTATTTTTACAAAGATCTACAAACATATTTCATCTGAATTGTAATAAATTGCAACCACTTCGCAGTGATGGAAATACAGACAGGCAACATTCTTATTAACTTCACTGGCTGATGTTCCTACCAACTTTATCTATGATTATAACTATGCATATAAATCTCTTCAAGATAAGGAGCTTACACTGCTTCAGAGAGAGCTTAAATAGTAATGAATAATTTTTTCATTAAATCAGTGAGCAAAAATAGTATGTTCCTTTACTGCCAATTATCTGTAACTAGATAAAAATATCTACTCATTGGGAAATTTTCACAGTTTTCTGAACAAATTTTAGTTGTAAGATTTCTTCTGAGGTATACAGGACATGGTACAAACCAGCAATATGCACTCATAAATTAATAGTAGCCTGTGTGATTGACTTTTTGGGGTCAATACAATGATCTCTTTATGTTCAGTGAGTCCAATATTTCACTAACCTTTCTTAAATAAATGGAATATAGTGAGATACCAATTTCTCTTTGTATCTACACAAATGCCATCAGCAGGCCTTAAAATTCAGTTTCTACAGACATACAAATAGAATAGATGTTTCTTGGACAGCTAAAAAAGAATATTTACAACATTCAGCAATAGTCGAAGTCTCCCTAAGAGACCTGGACAAAATTCAGCATAGCTTAAAAATTCAGACAGCATTTTAGATTTTTGTCTTAAGTATCCCACTATTCCTGTTTCTGCAAGTCTGACAAGACTGCAATGAGAAACACAATGTAGATTGGAAAAATCAAGGGTTTTTTTCTACCTAATATGGAAATTTGTTTTATATAATTATCATATGCCTTCATTATTTATATTCAGAGTTTGATAAGATGTAATTTACTTTATACCTCGTCTGCTGTTTTAAAAGAGAACCAGTCAAATTCAAATGACATGAGTATTGCCATTAAATAATCACAAACATTTGCTTGGTCATGCCCTTTTTTTCTTGCTTTCTTTTTTTTTTTTTTTTTTCTTTTTGTTTTCTTTCTTTTAGCATGACCTCTCATGGCCTAACGCTAGGCCCTGATCCTGGTGCCACTCAGATATGCATTTGTGGAAATGTCATATTTGTTTTTTAACATTTGAAACACTGGGCTTCTGAATTGTACTCTACTGGTTTTATACATTTTCTTTCTTTCAACATGGTTGTATTCTAGGAAGAAAATTATCTAATTCCACAATTAATTTCTACCTGCTGTGACAGTGCACCCTCAGGGTAAAGATGATATTTTTTATTAACACACTGAAAGCTTCCATTGCGATTGACCTTAAAGACACCCACAAATTAATTACTTTGCTCATCAGTATGGCATGGCAGCTAAAAGATGTGAGCAGATAGCCAGCCAGTTAACATGCATGCTGCCATCTGCTGAATATGACAACTAGGGATTTGTACTACTCTCTCTGAAAGAAAAGCTGTGCTGCTTCCCAAGAAGCATATTATCAAACTCCTCATTCCCAAGTCAAATAAAGACTGTTCATGTTCTGTAAAAGAACTGGTAGCGTCTCATGGGTTTTTCATCCATGGGTTTAAAACTAAAAAGGAGACTATCTCAGCAAATTCATTAAAACTTTGGGGTTGAGTCCACTGCTTAACAGCTGAAGCTAGGTTATATTCAAAATTATCATTAGATTTATATGAACACTGATGCAGCGGCAATGTGAGAAAGGAATTTCACAATTTATGTACCTCATTGTCCACTCTCAGTATTGCTCCTCTGGCTTGGGACAGAAAAAAAGTGGTATTAATGTGCACGCTAAAGTTCCTGTAAAACAATGGTCAGGGACCAGCAGAGAGAAGAAAATTTTAAAATAATTAATTATGAAAGAGTTTGATACTATTCATACATAGACTACAACTAGCTTCTGAAAAAAAAAGCTTCCAAAAACACACACATTTTCAACTTGTACAGTACTGTTCCTGTAATTAAAAGCCACATCAAACGGGTCTACATAGCAATATATAAATAAATAAATAAATATAAAAACTATATCATAGACATCATAGTGGTCAAAAAATCCATACTGATGGGAAATGCAGCAGCTATACTTTCTCAGATATGCTGAGGAATAAGATTGGTGGCTGGCTCCAAGTCCTGCTCACAGCAGCAGAGGCAAGCCAGTTGTGTAGATCACCACCATTCCCATTGCCACAGGATAATTCAGGCTGCAGGGGACCTCAGGAGGTCTCCAGCTCAAACTGCTGCTCAAAGCAGGGTCAGCTGTGAAGTCAGACTTCAAAGGTACTCAAAGTTTTATTCAATCTCGCGTAGGAAACCTCCAAAGACACAGATGGTATGGCCTTGCTGGGTAACCTGTTCCACTGCTTGGCTTAATAGTGAAAAAGAGTTTCCTTATATCTTAAAATGCAAGGTATTTGTAGTTTTCATGCTCCCTGAATATTAAATATTGTAGGTATGATTCACTTTTTAGACACTCTAGTTATAAATGAGGGGTAGCTTTATAAATGATAACAAAATTACTGGAATGGAAACCACAGTTTGAGGGAAAAACATGACATTTTGCTCCAAAGCACAGCTTTTTTACAATTATTTTTTATGGCTTATTTAATCCAACTGTTCCCTCTACAATTTAAAATGGGCTCGTATCTTACAGAAAATTGAATAAAATCTTTATAAGCTTTCTTCTCTAAAGAAGAGACCCCATGTTCACTTTGACCTAGTATCATAGCCAGAGCTATGAGTGGAACTGGAATGAATGCAATCGTGATATCTGTCCCTCTGTGGCTGCTGCACAACAGGACAGGAGGAAAATGAAAACAATATAAGAGCCAACTCTCAAGCATTTGAGGTAACACTGGGCAAATGGAATAGCATAAAAAAGGGATAATGTGTTCCACATCCAAGTTATAGACTCCCAAATCTGACACCGTAATGAGAAAATCAAAACCAAATGACATTGAACATTGTGGAATGCAGAAGTAGCTGAACTGCTCAGCTCAGACAGCACAAGTCTTCATTAGCTCACTGCACTGCTTTGAGACCACCTTTCTAAGGTATTTCTTGGATACCACCTTCTAAAGTATTTCTCTTCCTAACATTTATCTCCTAAAAAGCTGCCTACCTACTCAAACTGATCTCTGAGAGCGCACTGACAGGCTCCATCTACTGCACCCACATCATTATTCAAAATCTAATCCCAAAGAAGCACCCGGGGGATTTCAGTAAGCATCATCTTGAAAAATTAACTTTTTTTTTTCAAATTAATTATATTCTAACATCTACCTTAATTAAAATTGAATTAAAATATCAAATATGTGTCACCTTACAAAAAGTACCCTAACACTGCCTGAGTTTATGTCATCACCTATAACAAGCCCTTGGCTATATGGGACAGAATCATGAATATTGTAATAGTACCACAAATAGCACCACACTGGTAGGTTCTTTAAAAAACTGAAACTTATTAAAATCAAAGCAATGAACTACTGTATTACAGAAAACACCCACATCTTAAGCCCATTTGTCTTTGTGACAAGTTCTTATGCAAACTTTTCTTTCTCCATTCCAGCAGCAATTTCTGCAACCTAGAAAGAGATACTAAATACAGTGATTCTTCATTTGGGGAAAAGTATCACACAGGATGGCTAATTCAAACCCTTAAGATGAAACAGAATACAAAGTCCCTCAGAATGATGGCACCACCATTTGTAATCATGACCTAACCTTTCCCTTAATGCACCCTTAGTAATTATGACACAGACTGGTATTGCAACTGAACTTTTACAGTGATTCCTTAGTATTATTTTATTACTTTGTGGCCCCATCCCGCAAGATGCTGAGTCCCAGGAACTCTGCAATGGTCAATAGTTGAGGATACTCTGGCCTTTCAATTCCCACAAATTTCATGTTGCTACACCAGACTATTGCAAGCAGCCTCTTTACTACAACACTTTGGTCAATAAATATTCATATAAATACTGTGAGACACAAACTAGTTTTGCCTGCATATAAATATTTAGAGAATATACCAAAATAAATTCATACATGTGTCATCATACAGAATACTGCTCTTTGTTACAGCTGCAGTTGTATTTTCAAAGTACATTAAAAATACATGAATTAGAAGGGGTATTTAATATTAAACATTCTACAGATTCCCGTGAGTGAGAAGGAGACTTAATCAGCTACTTAGCCCAACTTTAATTGTGACTTGACAGGCTAAAAATTATGTACTTTTAGAGATAATAGTCAATTTTAAATATTGCCAAGTGAATATTCTAGCATTTAAAAATCATATTATTCTTACTCATTTTGAGTTGGACAAATCAAATTCTATCAAACAACTTCTAGATTTTTCTATCTGCACCCTATTCTGAAATAAAAAGTATTTTAATCTTAATTCTCCAAGTTTCACTTATTCTACGGGATCATATCCTTTTGTAGTCTTGCAGAAGAGAACCTTGATTTTTAAATTTTACAATATTTACAAAATTATTATTACTAATATTTACAAAACTATGAATGTCACATAACCAACAATACAATAAAGGCTACTCTGATGGGATCTGTTGTAAGGTATTTGTCCATACTGGAAGGGGAAAATGCCAGAACAACGGTGAGCAGAGTTCCATAATCTTCTAGGAAAAGCATTTTTGATAGTGAAACATTCTTTATAGATGCTGTCACTTTTACAAAGAATGCTCTTACATTTCACGCTGATTAAATATTTAATTACATTTTTCTCATTTCTACTCATAGTGATTCAAATATAACTGAACTATAAATCTGAATATCCTATAGCTATATTATACTCTAAAGATTATATTAACTCTGAAAAGGCCAGAAAGAGGATTTATTTTATAGATTTGTTTTTGATGCATTTATGAAGTCCTAAATGAAAAAGTAAATAAATAAGCATGGTATCTGAAAGAAAAACAAAGCAAGACAAATTACAGAAATGTTTAAAAATATTGATCTTAGCTTTATATACAATTTAAACTTCCACAGAGCTAGGTCTTGTATTTCATATGAACTGTAAATACGTGGGAATACTTTACTAAGGCCATTTCTTCTCCAATGAAAATTAAGGTCAAACTTAAACTTCAACAAAAGTAAATTCTAGATATGGATTAACTTCAAACAAAGAGTTAAAGAGGTGCCTGACTCGCTGGTTCTCTGTTAAACCTGCCCACACCACCTAATTATCTCTGTCCATCCATCAGGTGTTCGGTGTTGGTTGAGGGAGGCAGTAACACCGATGCTGACCCACAGCTCCTCACATGACAGTACACCTCACACTGGCACCAGCATGAGCTCTCCAGGAAATAACAGCACTGCACCTCTGCAGAAACTTGGATTTTAACTACTTCCAGTGCACTCTTACACAGATATGCAAAGAAAGAAATGCTCACAGAAAAGTTCCTAAAACAACTCTGAGTAACAAAAATTGTTTTGAAAGATTCACTTCTAGAAAGCAAGGAGTAGGAAAAATATCAACTCATAAATTTATTTGCAATAATTATTTAGTCACCTTTTAATTCTGATGACGCACCAAAAAATCAAAATATATTTTTCTGGTAATAGTAGGACTTTAAAAAATTCTCTACTTAGAATAATAATCATCACTAGGACAGCTACACTGTCAAAACATGCTTCTAAAGCCTCTTTTTGGTATTTTAAGTAATATAGACTTGAATTAGAAAGCAAGGGCATAGTATGGACAGATCCCAAAAATTTTTCTGCTAATATGACTGATAATTATAAATTTTACTTCAATCTGATAATAAAAAGTATCCAAATATTAGCAAATTTAATCATTTAACATAGTCCCACCATGAATTTTATCCCACATGTGCAATAATTTTATATTTTATTTAACATCTATGTACTCTTCACGGGCTAAATTAAAGTAATTTTTTTACTAATTTTTACAGTCATCTGATTTTAAAGAACTTCAGGTGTTCTGTTTCTGTCATGTTCTTTACAAATGTAAACAAATATAATGTGTCAAAATTTTTGCTTCTGTACCATTTCTAGGTTAATTTTGTTTGCACCTTTTTCTTTCTCTTTAGCTTCCTCGAGACATCAAAATCTTTTATGTAGTGAAGAACAAATCTGTCTTCTTCAAGGATATTTCAGAGCAGTTAACATCAACAAGGGTCAGTATTCAACCCTTCTTTCCAATTCCCTAAAATTCATTCTCACAATCTGGAGACTGTCTAAAATTCAAAATCCAGACCACCTTCTTAACTTAGTAGAAAATTCAACACCCATGAAATATTACGTATGAGACCAATTTAAGGAAGAATTTTCCTGTTTGGAAAAAAATATTTGTTAGCACTGCAATTCCAAAGTTTTCAGATGTTACCTGCTACAAACAAAGATTGCCTTTCCACAGATGCACATGTATGGTGTCCTTTTTCACAACTCCCATCACTACTTTCGAGCTGCCAAACTCAGATTGCAGAACTTCAAATTTACTTATTTATGTATAATTTGGTACCTACAGCCAATTTATCAACTTCACTTTCCATGCACCCAAGTGAACAAGTGCCTGTCTTAACCCAACTGCCAGCAACACATCTTGCAATACGGAGTGAAGAAAAGTTGCCCTAACTTCAGGCACACACTGAGAACATCCTTCCCCATCCAGACAAGCTGTACTCACATCGTGCCCCCATTCTGCTAATACTCTGTCCCCTGATGCTTGCAGGAAAGCTTTTGGTATCTCTTTTCTTTTCTCTCACTATCATGTATTTCACACTCACTGCAGTAGTCAGCCTCCATCCAATGACCTCAAAAGGAAATGTCATTCACACAGAATTTTACGGGTTTTTAAGGATGATTAAAAGCTTTGCTAGAGGGAGATCTTCACAATCAGGTATTCCCTTGCCACTTCAGGGCACATGGCAGAAACAAAAACTTCTCATGGGAACTTGTATTTTGTTTAGTTTTTCAGATAAACTTTAACAAACAGAATTATTCCAGGTACCAATTGATAATGATTCTCACCGGTCTTCAGACAGTCTTTTCTGGCAGAAAAAAAAACAACTTGTCAGGTCACTAGAGGGTGGAGGAATAAGTCTATTACATCTTTTCATTTTCTTCCAAAGGGATAATTAAAATCAAGCAGAAAATAATTGGGTCATTTTATGCTATCCTTTTGATATGTGTTTTGGTACCTTTTCATATATCAAACAAATTATTAGTTTGTAACACATAAAAATATCTGAGAAGTTCAGGAGTTCTGAAGGCTTATGTTTTTAGGGGAACCACTGGTTTTAGTTTTTAACTTTACTCTTCAATATTTTACTGATTTCAAAGACAGATATTCCAAGCACTATTGGGAAGTGGAAAAACATCACTGAAGGTCCTTAAAAAGTTTGTATTCTATGATTAATTTAAGAGTTCATATGCTTTACCAACTTTATCTATGATAGACCAGGAAAAAAGAAGGGGAGAAAAGCGTGGGGAAAGTACATCTAGGGAAAATTAGAGAACGAATCACTGAGGTGCTCTAGAAAAGATTTAAGTACCTTCAATCTTGCCTTTGCGGCTTTGAATCTACGTTCTTTTTTCATATGAAATTGTTTCTGCTGAAAGTGCCATTCGCTTTGTCCTTTGGACAACCTGAGGTTTTCAGTGCATTGGTACCATTATTTTATATTGAATTGGTATGAATATATGTGGCTGTCCCCTTTTATATTTTTTTAGTGCTATTTAAAAGAAAATAGGGCTTTTACACACTTTCTATAGGAGGGTTAAAAAAAAATCTCCTTTCTGTATCTTTCATATCTTCCTTGTAGAAGGTAATTCAAAAGCAGCTGTATCAGAGGGGAGTCTCTTTCCATTGTTGACCCTGGAATGTCAATGAAAGCTCATTCATGATTTCCTTTCCACGCCATAAGGAAACATAATTTGTAGACCTACCTTCCAAGGAAAAGAAAGACTATATCTCTGTAAAAGATACTGTTGATGAAAAAGGGGGTGTCTAAGAAATCTTAGTAGAAAACATAAATTTTAATTCACTCACAAAACAAAATCTAGTTATTGTAATCCTAGAAGCAATTTAAAAAATGTAATAAAACACTGGAAATCGCATGAAAAGTCAGCATTTTTGTTCTGGGAACACTATGCCAAGGATATGCAATGTTTTCAGATAGCCTGTAAGCACAAAACTCCATCTGCCTTTCAGCAGTGGTCTTAGCTCCTGAAGGCAAACACTGATCTTGCAGACTTGGAGACAGTTAGAAAATCATGTTCTGTCCACACTTAACCTAACACCCGCCCAAACTTGAGGTTTTGTTTTGTCTGAAGTTTGGTATTTTAACACTTAAGTTTTACTTTTAAAAGAATATTTTTAGCTTTTCCCTTAGTTAAGATTATACAGCACCTAAAAAAAAAAATCCAACTGCAAAGCTCATACATGTTTACCACACAAAGCTGAAAACCACATTTATAATAATCTTGACTGCATCATAAATAAGATTACCCTGACCATAGATCTTGAGTCTTCTAAGGGAAAAAAACTGAACCACTAAGATTCTTTGCACAATGACAGCGCAACTGAAACTTATTGGGCCATGCTCAGCCGTGCTGCACGCACACCCCTGAGGAAGCCAGAGCCCACCGCTGCCTGCCCTGGGACACTGACCTGCACCAGCGGACAGCGGCCACGCCAGAGCCCCCCCTGGCAAAGCACGGCTCTCCGGACTGCAAAGATGCCGGCTGGTGTAGGGAAAAGGGAACTCCTGATTGCCCTCGGGAAGGCTTTCAAGGGCTCCTCTCAGCAAATGACTTCCACCTCCTTGCACCTTCATAGGCTTTCCCACCTCAGTTCACCAAACCAGGGAGACACAATAGTCCCTTGCTGCCCACGGCCAGCTGGTAGGCATAGGTGGCTTTAACCTCACCAGGGCTCAGTCGAGCCCTGACTTAACTTTCCAGACGGAGATGCGAAAGGGATTCCCCTGAGGAAAAGCCTCTCCCCGCAGCTGCCCACATCAACCCACCCTTGCCATGGTGCCAGGCGCTCCTTTCGGGAGAGCGGCTCCTCCCTGCCTACAGCCGCGCTCCACGGAGGAGCGGGCCCCGCCGGCCGCTGCCGGGGCGATAA
>WBMY01007081.1:255784-336076 GCA_013397315.1 Donacobius atricapilla | reverse complement strand
TCCAGGCAAGTTCATAGCGCGGGGTGGCTGCGCCAGGTCTGGGCCAGCAGCGAGGCGCTGGAAGCGCGGATCGGCAGCCTCCGACTGGAAATAAATCTGTTTAGGGTGAAACCGGAGGCATCACGTGAAGGCACTGAATTTAGTACTATAGCCGCGCTCCGGGCTGCTGCAGTTCTGTTATTTACAAACGCGTTCGAGTCACCAAGAGGTCGCCGCTGTAATTGAAATAACGATAAAAGTAAGCGATAGGTTTTAGCCGTGCAGCCTGGCTGGTGAAGGAGATTTCAGATTAAGTCATTTAGAAAACCGGAATTGCACTCTAGCACTTACAAGCAGTAATGACTGAAAGCCCCCAGGTCTGCAGATGTCTGTGGAGCTGTATTTTATAGATGTAGAACTTGTCTCATTTATCGTTTTCTTGTGGCATACAGTCTTGTAACTGTGAGCATTATAAAAACGTGACAGGAAAAAACGTTGCTATAGTATTGCAGTCCAGTACCAGCAGCATTCCGTACCGTGGTGCCACAATTTATATTGCATGGTGGTGAATGTCATATTAATGATACCAGTTGGGTACCAGACAGCCATGTGAGGCAAAGCTCAGCTCTTCTGGCAGGTTTTGCATTTAAAATAAAGATATTAATCTGTACATATACAAATGTGTACTGAATGTCCAACAGTATGAAAGGGATGCTCCTCTTTAAAAACAAAAACGGAACCTAAAAAGCAACTCAGTGGAAATCTGATTTATGGCTGCAGTGTTCTGACTGCTTTTCTATCAGTAAAATACAGTGACAACTTTAAAAAGCAGGAGGTGATAGAGGATTAATAACATTACCTAAGAAGTTAGGTATATCAGTTCTAAGAAATAAGAGCTATTTGAAAGTACCAGGTATTGCTGTGCCTGTAAGGAGATTCATCAGGCAATGCACACACAGGAGTTTCACATCTGTGTGAATAGCGGCACATGGTCTCATTATAACTACAGGTTTCCACACACTCATTTTCTTGATTTTTCTGTCTTCTGTTACCCTTAGCAAGATTGAATAAAGAGACTGCATAAAAGCAGGAAAAGCAAATTTGTCATTCTCTGTCCACAGAACAGTAAAACCACTAATGAAGCAAACAGATTTGGCAGAACATTCCTTTTTAGTTCAGACCCCAAAATATGGGAAAAAATGTTCCATTTTCTGTCCCTGTCACCATCCAGCTAAAAAATAGGATGAGGCACTGGACTGAAATGGCACAAATGAACTTTGGAAACTTTGCTTCTAGCCTGTTTTGCTGTGGCATGCTTTGCAGAGGGCAATAAAATGGCCTTTTATTCATCACTCTGTGTGACATTTTTAGAGATATTCAGATGTTTGTTCCAGGCTCTTTTGACTTTGTCTCGGGTCAGAAATACAAAAGCTCCAAAGTCCTTAATATTACATTAAAATTAGAAATCTGGTTTTTATCAGAGCTAATTGGGTTTTCATAAATTAAGCGAAAGCAGATCAAGTGGATCCTACACCACATTAAACATAAGAAGGTGCCCCATGGCAAACAGTAATTTAATTTTGTTGATTATGAATAATATATTTCAAATTTCTGTGGAAAATTATATATGTAAAATTTTTAACAACATTTTTCTAGCAAAAAAGTACAAGTTCTAACTGAACACACTTCAGAAATGGAACTAGTGCTCAATTATTTATAATTTGATTCATGTTAAATTGAAATAGAATAATAATTTTCTGCCCTGCAGGTTGGGAAGCAAATCTGTAATATGAACCTAATTGTAGGAAACAAGGGGATGGTAAATTCTTTCTTTTCCAGAAGGAATTGTGCAGAATGCTCATGTGTAGAAAGGCAACTTTCTATGTGCCCTTGACACTCACAAACTATTTAGCTTATGGAGCTGAATCACAACAGATATTTCCGGTATACACAACTCATTTCTAGTCACGTGCTACATGATTTTCAGGTAATAATTTATTTTATTGATCAACTATTTTAAAATAATGCCTTGGGGAGTAAAAAAAGTCTTTAATTTAGTACCAGGCTATCACTGAGTCAAGACTGCTGCCTTCAGGCACCCTTATTATGACAGAGATATTGTGCTCAACTTACTCAGTTATTTACCGATAGTAAAGTGTTTAAGTATCGCCATCTGACGGTAAAATATGTAACAAAAATTTATATATAGTTTATTCCCCAATCTCGAAAACATTAAGATTTTATTTCAACCATAGTAATTTACTGCCTGTGCTCTTGAATTTTTTTCTCTTCAACTTGATATAAAATATTGATCAACTGTACAAATTCTTCTTTAACAAATGGAAGGCAGCTCACTAATGATTAATTTTTAACACAGTGCTTATTACTGAATTTCAATTTAAGATAATTATTAAATGTTACATTTGTTTACTTTATTCTAGTTTTTTCTCTATTTACATGGGAAAACTGAAAAAAAAAATCCATGATAAAATATTTCATTAAAGGTTTATTTCCAACAGGATGGCTAGACATTCAGCAGAAAGCCAGCTGCAGTAAAAGGATTTGAATAGAAAATCTTCCTTGCTCCTAATCATGAGTGCAGTATCTTGAAAGAAGGAGGTATCCAGTATTAGGAAATTTCTAAGAGTTACTGCTAGATGGCATCTCTGTGCTGCTTTTCTCCACCTGGAGTTTGCTGTAATGCCCTTCACAGTATGTAAAGTGGACTTCTTCTATAAGGACTTCTTTTATATAATCACAGCGGTATAACCAAGTAAGCATTTTGTAGTGTGATAAAGCTGCTCCACATAGAAATCAAGCTCAGCATTTTTCGAAGTCTAGGTGGCATTTTGTAAGTTTAATTTTATAAATCTAATAAGATCTGATAAAAATGTTCATGTTTCAGTGCCGTTAATGACCTTTAGACCTTTAAATTTTATAATGGGTTTTTATCCTACATCTATTTATTTTCCATTGTTTGAATTTTGCAAAAAAAATATTTCAGAAAATGCCTGCCAAGTACAATCCCAGACAGAAACTAAGTACAGTATTATTAAGGACAGTTACAGGAAGGAACTGTGATTTATATTCATTGCATGGGATAATAGGATATTTGGGAATATTAACATTATGAAACAAAAGCTGGTTGGAAATCAGTCATCTGTTTTTGAATGCTTAAACTTCGCATATTTGGAATGGTTGTGTTTCTAGATTTTAAAAACCTATGATTTTCACACGTAATCAGACTATTCAAAGAGCTGCTAAAATCTTTATTTTTCCCAGATTTCAAGAACTTGTCAGTAGGAAGAGTGTACTGCTTTAGTGCGGGTCAGCAATACAAATTAATTTATCCTTGTTGAAAGACTTTATAAGAATACTATGTACAGCAAAGAGTTACCACAATAAACTATGTTTCTGAAAATACGACTCATAGGAGTACAATACACTGCTCAATTAAATCTTGTTACCTACTTGGAAATTAATTTACTTTGTTTACAGTATTAGTAGCTAGTCAGTATGAAAATCATTCATAATTCTTTAGCTTCCAAGGTTTAAGAATGCTCTAAATCATTAACTGCTGACTGTGGTCAAGTCTCACTTGGTGTCTGCTCTCCCATTTCTGAGGCGCATGACTCAATAGCCATTGAAGAACATCCGTTTACTATCAATATGCTCTGGGCTCTCTCCCAGGTGTCATTCCAGATATTTTACTCTCACTCTAGTAATTTCAGTCAATATGTTAAGACCTAAGATTGTAGTTAACACTTCGAGTTCTTCCTGCAGTAATCAATACAGTGCCTTCTAACCTTTCAGTCCTGGGAAAAAAGGATGTTTCATGTATTTCTGCTTTATCTACACTCAGTGACATACATCCACAATTACATTATATAAAATAACAGAAAGGTATTCTCTACATCATTTCAAGTACCGTAGATTAAGATATTGGAAGAGAATATGCAAAACCACACATGAGTGACATCTGCAGGAGTACTAACTCCCCTGTTGCTATCAGATATCACATGGTCTTTAAGGGCTTTTTAAAACTGATGATGCTGTGGGAAGAGGTCTTTTCCTCGAGTTACTGATTCCTCTGTTGCTCATGGCTATTTTGACTTCTATTCATTTGAATGCACTCAAAACCAATTATATATGTTATACAAAATGTCAGAAATAGTTGTATATGTACACATACACACAGACAGACATATCCTCACAGGAAGCAATTATTTTTCCAGTAGAGGTACATTGCCTTCAGGTAACCAGGCTTCCACCTTTCTTCTGTGTTTGACCAAGTCATGAGCCAGTGGAACAGAATCAATTTACTAAGTCTGCAAAGAAGAAAACACGGAAGCAGAGAAAGCAGCCGTCAGGAGCGAGAAATGCAATACTGAAGCTATTAAAACAATATCAGCTCTAAAATTGGTGTTTCTAGTTGGCTGCAGATTTAACACAGTTGTGTTAAAAATTGCGAGTTCAAATACGTGAAATTCATAATGGAGCTATTGGGAAATGAACAGGGAGACTTCAGGGAGGGCCCAGTCTACTTGGGGTGCTGAAATCCTGTTTTTCAAAACTGCAATATGACAAAAATGGTTGAGGACATCACTTAAGCATTCTTAGTGAATCTTGACTGAAAGCCAGGGAAAATTCAAAAGCGTTCTGTAAATCTTTGCAGCAGGAGTGTGGGACAAGTCCTCACAAGGACCATCTTTCACAAGAACAGCAATCTGTCCTACTGCTTCACTCCACAAGGCAATAGATTTCTTGTCTAGGACTACTCCTAGAGAAAGCAAGGATTTTGTGTGCCTGTGTTGGAGTACAGAATTCTTTTCAGGAGTGAGAATTCAGAAACAGTGAAAAAGTAATCTTACTTTCAGAATTTCAGAACTTCTTGGATTTACCCAGAATTCCAGACCAGATCTATTATTCACAGGTTTTTAAACCAAGACATGTGACAAGCACATGGTTCTATACACATTAATCATTCCACCTAAGAACCTAGCCAGCAGCGCTTTTAGTGCTCTAAGTCAGTACGAAACCAGAAATACAGTAACAATACATATTAAAATTACTTTAAAGTTTATCTGGGACATGACTTATGTGACAGCATTACTTCCAAGATTTAGTGACACTTCACTCTAAGCATGGACTGCAGCTTCCAATTATTTCCTCAGTGACTCAAGGAAAACTGACCTTCTATCAGCAGCATTATTTACTAGAACACTTGAAACTATTTCAAAAACATTACTATTGTTATTGTCTTTAATTCCTGACATTAAGGGGCTTTAAAGTCTAGACGTGGATTTATTTGGAATTGAAGAATTTATATTTCTGTCTTAAAGAGACACTAAAATGCAAAATAACAAGGTCCCCTGTAGAGATTGTTTTATCTCCATTCCATCCTGTTTGGAACAGGACTAAAAGATTCATTAATAAATAGGGAAATAACTGATGTATCAGATAAAAGAAGTACTGTTTGTCTAGTTAGGCACATGTTGTCTAAAACTAGGTGATCTCTAGTCTTCATCTTTACTGGCCAGCTTCTAAAGATGGTTTCCTAATAACTGCTTTTTCTGACAACAGGACTGATTCATACCAATTAACTGAATACATCACAAAACGTGCCTGCCTAGGGAAGGAATCAGAGCATGAAATATTGGTGACACAAGCAGCTGACATTGAGAAGTAACTGTACCAATGGATATAGGAGTGTACACAATAATCTGCATACTGAAAGGTTCATGGTGGAATACTTTCCTTTCATACCATGCTGTGCTGCCTTCAGCTTCATGACAGAGGTTTGCACATCAGAAAAGCTAAAGAAACAAGCAAGTATATTTGTCATAAGTTAGTAAACAATCTTAAATTGGAATTTCAGTTATAGCCAAAAGTACATTGAATAGCAGGCCTCTGGATATGGCATTTTGTAAATTCCTACTCAGCTGCTTCTGCAGCTATGTGTTTTCACAAGAAAGAAAAACATTTTATGTAATTACTCATAAAATATGCAGTCCTCTTTATTTAAAGCATTTTTTTTCCTCAGGAGGAATTAAAGAAACTTTAATATTCTGACCTCTTCTGAGCCTTTTTCAGACTTTTAAATCACTTAAGTAACTAACCTAGAGCAGCCCCAGATAACACAAATGCAAAGTTTTTCATCTTGCATTCCCCTGAAGAGCAGTCATCTGTCTGCTGCACTGCCTTCTAACCAAACAAATCCTTGTAACTGTGATTTAATGATTCTGTTTACTTGTTTCACTGAAAAACATATATCAGTCAGCGTAGCAACAGCCTAAGCAAATTCTGAGAACAAGTAGCCCTCTTCACTGCTATGGTTTTGGGAAGTTGTGTTTGCACCCTCCTCAAGCTGTGAAGTAACACATAAGGGGGCAACCAGAACAATTGGAAAAAACTGCCTCCATTCTGAGTGAGAGCAGAGTGAACTCTCTTATTAAGTGCCATTCATAACATGGTGAATATTATTCTTAAATTATTGGGGCATGACGTTTTTTGTCACACACACACACACACGCACCCACTTCGGTGAGAAGGCGTGAACTATTTATTTAAAGAGATCTGGCTCCATTTTATAGTATTTCTACAAAGGCCAGGGATTGGGGAGAAGGTTGACACCTCTCCCCATCCCATTGGTCAAGACAACTGTCCATCAGCTGCCCATATCTCTAAGGGCAGGAATGAAAACTACCGTGAATTTATGAAAACATTTGCCAATGTTTATACACCCAAGCATGAGAAACAACCCAAAACCATGAAAGCTGTGAACAGAAGAGAGGCTGAAAAAATCAAAGCAACAGGGGCCTGGTATTAAAAATAGTTTATAGGGATTTTCATTTTCTTAGATTTCCCTTTCTTAGAACCACAGCTAGAGAAATATACCAAAATGTGTTTCAGTGTGTCACTTTCAATGAGACAGCTAAGCACATAAGTGGTGTTTCATGTATGAAATTGTAAATTCTATTTGAGTTTGGACTTCAGATTTAAAATCAGATTTCCACAAATGTGAACTGCATTTAGAGTACATTAATACTTGTGATTACAGCAAATATTATTGATCTCAGATCTCATAAACACAAACCTATCACACCCTTCCTTACTCATATTAATTGTGATAGTTCAGTCTCAGCCTCAGCCTCCCTACTACAAATACATTCTTTTGTATTCTTTTAATACAGAGGATGTGTAACCTCCTACATATTATTTGAACTATTTGACCTCCTTATAATAAGACTCTGCATTTTTAATGGTGTTGGGATGTTTTTCCCAAGAAAATACGTAGAAGGCAGCGTAGTTGTAACAAACAATTGTACTGAGTAACCAACAGTACACAGAATAGATGATGGTACATAAAACGTAGACCACTCCTAAAACCAAGTGTGTGACAGGTTTGCATTTGTAATGAGATATCAGATCAGTGTTATTTGCTGTCATCACAGGTGTTTCTGGGCACCTGCATAAAGAGTATAGAGATGCATGTCAGGCAGACTAGCCTAAATACAAAGCTTGCTGCTGACCTGTTTTCTGTCCTGTCTCTGAGTACATGCACAATTACCAAAACACTAAAAACATACATGTTAACGATCTCCCATGAGAATCAGCTTTAGCCACAAGCAAAGAGGATGGTCTCCTGCATTTCTGACTTTTTAAAGCCTCGAGTTCACTTCTGACTCTTTAACTTAGAGGCTAATCCTACTGCCACCTCTGCCTGCCACATTGCAGGCAGGAGTTTACTGACTTCTAGATACCTCTTCAGTCTCCAAGAAAAATTTTACAAGTGCTCTTCTCTTCTTTGTGATTAATATGTTGATATTAAAATAACATGGACTTTACTGTTCAACAAGCTCAACAGTGTACATACAGTAACGTGCAATTAAACTAGGTATGCAAAAATGTAGCTGGAAAGACAAATGACTAAACTGGAAGCTATATTCCATACTATGTCACACAAAACTTACAGTTCTCAGTCTCACAGAGGTCTCCTGGCACTGAAAAACACACTGAAATTAGCATATGCAAAAATGCAAAGAATAAAACAAATTCCTCTAAGGTAGGTGGGTATGTAAACAGTAGGAGTGGTTATGTGTTTACCCTTCTACTGAATTTTCATTTAAAACCCCTGAAGTTACATATGCACCACATAATCCTCTATTCTTTGATGTAACAGGTTCACTTATGACATCAAAAAATCTGTTAGCTGTGGCTTATACAAGGTTAAACAGCTGATTTGCATTCTGATCCTTTTTAAGAGAAAGTTCATAAAAATAATTTTTAATGACCTTCTGCTATACTAGTTCTGCAGACACTGCTAAAATAAATACTTCCATATTAGCAGATGATACAAATATGTGTTTCTACCTTGTTTCCTTTCCATACATCTTGCTGTGATCAGCAGTCTGTCCAGCACAATTCAAGAAGCTCAGATTTCTGTGTTGTAATAGTTTTTTGCTGATCTTTGCCCTCTGGACTTGCTTTGTCATAAAGCCACATACATCTGCTGCTCAAGTTCAAGTCAGTGAATGCGAGTATCTTCACTGTGGTGATAGAGCAAAATAAGTGTATCTAAAGTTCTGGGTACTGGCCTTGCATATGGTACCCTGCTTTAAATGGTTGCTCTTACCCTTGTCTGGAGTGGATGTTGCTGTTACCATTTTGTGAGATCTCACACCAGCAATATTCTGTCCTTTCTTTAAAATGGCAGAATACAACGCAAGCCTACAGACACACACACACATATATATGTATAGTTCCCCTCTTATTTGTCAGTGAAAAAGAGCGTGCATCTGATAAAAATTTTGGATGGAAATATTTACTGAATCAGTGTTCTCAGAATGCCCCATTTATTTAGACCATGGTTTTTATTTTTTTTTAGAGACAAAGTTCTCCCTCTCTAAGGTGTTTTTTCTCATCTCAAGCACTCAGAAAAAAAACTGTATTGACTAAAACACTCAGTCATCATTAAAAGTATTTCATGAAGCAATAACTTGATTTTGTGAGCACCACCAGGGACAAGATTGTGGAATTTTAGAGCAGGCAGAGAAGTAGTTTCTTGTCCCCAAAACACCTTTATTTATACTTCAGTCAGTGCTAGCTTTCCCTCTCTTCCTCCTCCCACTCTGAGCTTCAGAGAGCAGCGCATGAGGATGACCACAAATGCCACTCATCTGTTCCCCCAGCTCCTTCAGCATCGTCTGTGTGTGGAGGGATGTACAGGCACATCTGTTCCTCTACTTGTCAGACTACACAAAGAAATTATCCTGGTGGATATGATCCACAAGGAGAAGAACTGTTGGCTCAGTTTAAGTTTCTTCCAGCCTGAATGAGAAGTGAAGAAACATTCTTTCTTTGGAGATTGCAAAACCAAAAGACAGAATGACATCAGGCTTCCCTGATATCTCTGATAAGGCCACTGTACAAGAAGCCACCAGGCAAAACGGAGAGCCTCTGTCCTGGTTTAGGGCAAATTTGGGAGAAAACTTCCAAAGTGGTCCCTCTAGAAAGCAGATTCAAGCAGCCCCTCCCCAACTGGTTCGGGAAAAGATATCCTTGGACAAAAGTGGAAAAAACACATTTATTTAACAAGCAAAGTATTCACAAGCATTAAAAAAGAATAGTATTAAACAATAAAACCTCTAGCTGCTCTGAAGAGATGGCAAATTCAGAGAGTCCTTGTCATGGGCGTAGCTCAGCTCGCTCAGTCTCTCATCAGTCCCTCCTGCCCTGGAAAATGCTGTCCTGGCCCCATGGGCCCCAGGTGTGAGCTCCCAGTGTTTTCTGGGCTTTCAGTCCAGAGCAGGGCCCATCAGTTCCAAGGAAAAGAAAAGCCAGTCTGGGAAATTCCTCTGCCTCAGCTAGCTAAAAACTCCCTAAAAGCAAAGGAGAGCCCTCCCGCTGCCCGTGCTGCAGAGAGCACAGCCCGTGAGAAGGAACGGGGGCAGCAGAGCAGTTTCTGCAAACAAACCGCGCTGCTCTGTCCTCCCTCCACTCTCAGAACCCCTCTGAGAGGTGCAGAACTGAACTGCCAGCACAAACAGAACAGACAACTGGGGATGCAATCGAATTTTAATTTTTTGCAAAAATTAAGGAAAAGGGGTTTTCACAGATACTGCAATACTGGCAGTAGTTGAAGTATTCATATTTGCCCAGTTCTAGATTTGTCAAGTGTGCAAACTACGCTAATGGCTAAGGTTGCCGCTGTTGTTTATACAGAAGAAAAATTTACCCAGATGTTTTTGGCATTCATATTACCTTCACCAGTGTTTTCAGGAATAAAATTAATTGCTGTTGCTAATAGTTCTATCCCACTTAGAAATAGCACAGAAATGAAATAAGGTTAAGACTGATTAGGCCAGTGGGTTCATGTCTGAACAAGGGATATGACCCTTGTTCAGACCCTGAAAACAGTTCAGGTTTTCTCATGTGGTTCCCCAAATCACTTTGTAAATGGAAGGTAAGAATGATACTGATTACTGAAAAATATGCCTGATAAGCCCTAACTGCCCAGTTCTTCTGTTAAATAGACACAAAGTTGCATCTTTTCTCCTTCAGAATTTTCCCAAACCACATACAATTAGGTATCATCCCATATTCACATTCCTGTTCTCATTAGCTTTAGCATATGCTATTTGTATTTTGTGCTTTTCTGGTTTTAGTAGCCCCTAATACTTAATGACTAATGTTACCTTTTCACTTTCTAGTCCCTCTGGGCCCCTACCTTCAGAAACTATTCTTTCAGGCAAATATTTTTGTGTTGAATTATCACTCGTTGTTTATCCATTGTCATAAATTTCTTACCTTTCTAATGACTTACTGTATCGTATCATCATTAGTTTCCCAAACTGAGGCAGATTTCATGAAACTAATAAAGGGGATATTTTTCTCTTCTAGTATTTCTGCTTCCTCTGCAAAAAAAATCTGCTATCATTAGCTAATTTAATACCAAGGTCCTTAGGCTTCTCCTTTCTTCTCTCTCCAAAATGCTGATTGCTATTCTGTACCCACACAGTTCTTGTTTGCAATCTTGGAATGCTTTCTGACTAGACAGGTCCCTTGGAGATCCCCCTAACAGTTAGGGATTTCTGTTGGCCGTTCAGTTTTCTTTAGAGCATGGCTTCTTTTTCCAGGAATCTTTTTGATACTTTTTGGCTTTGAGAGATTTAGAGTTTTGCTGAGTTTTATCAGATTTCTTCTGTGTTATTTCATATGCTGGATTTTGATATTTCTATTTTCTTTAATAAAAATTGAAATTAACTCCTCTGAGCTACAAATAAGAGCGTGTCAAGCCAAATGACTATTTACCTAGGAAAAATATCCCAGACTTCCAACAATTCACGATTGTGATTCATGTCTCATATATGTTTGATTTTACTTAAAAGTATGTAACAGACAGATGTAGTAACTTGTTTATTGGACTGGAAAGACTTTTCAGCTATCTTTCCAAGGGCATATATCCAGATTCTGGATCAGTTACTCCAATTAGTATCAGCTTAATTACAATGCTTCATGTGAGGTATTTTGCAGGGCAGGAGGTGGAAGAAAGGAGGGTAAAGAACCTACCACAGCCTAAAGGAGCTGTATTTTTCATGTATTTATTGTTTAGGAAAGGCCTCTTAGTCTGTTTGAACAAAGTATTGACTGTAACATGAGGAACTAATGATCAGCCTACCTACCACTATCAACTTAAGCATTAGGTCAAGAAATATTTTTAATAATCTACTTGGTTATTTTAATTTTTTTTAAATAATACCAGTCAGACAAGTCACATTTGGAGATCAGTCATATTACTTCTGAATCTCTGCATTTTCCACTGAATGCTTTGAATTCAGAACATTTTAAAATTGGCAACATCCCGTTAGAGACATCCTCACACCAAACAGAGCATGTCCTCCCCATTTCCAGTCAGTGGGGCTTTGCACTTCTGTTTTCATTAGGACCAGTGTGCTCAGACCCCCAGGCACTGGTGTGGGAGGAATTCTTGCTTGCCAAAGTGACAAGGCTGATTCCACAGCATGAGTGAGTGCCATGGTATCTGTGCATTATAAGACTCTACTTGGAGATCAACTTCCTTGAAGAGTAACTGGCTGAAAGACCAAAGATAACACTGGTGGTAATGGGGAATTCAGAACAAACCCTGAAATGCCTGACTGTGGATGCAGGCTATGCGATTGCTGACTCTGAAAAGTGAGCTCTAAATCCAACTCAAAGCTATATGCAAGACCACCTGCACTGTGTCGCTTGAGACAACAGCTTCTGTTGTCACATGGCACCAAAATTGAATTGTGTTATTTGGAACAATATGTACTTTATAAAAATGCATGAGATATGAGCCTTGCAGGATAAAATGTATAATCTATCTCAAATGAACAGGCTGTGAAACTTAGAGTTTGTGACAAAAGGAAGGATGAAAATAATAAGCTAAATAATGGACACATTGTGAAAAATGTACTAGGTACTCCGAAAGATTGAAAGAATGGGCTTAGAAAAGGAAGATAACAAGAAATCCAAATGATACAATGTGAGATTAAAATAAATAATTCTACTGGGAACAGCCAGGAGACACTGAAAATGGAAATGCCTGAAAAAATTTGCTAATACATTAAGACTATTTCGTCTTTCATAAAGGCGCTGACCTAGTAATAAAAATAAGTTGAACAGCACCAAGTAGATTGGGACTGGGATATATTTCATTAAAAAATACACTGCTGAGTGCCTGAAGAATGTCCTATGGCTATACCTCCCTCTGCCCACCCATCAGTTGTGAGTTAGAATGTTCCCATCTCTTTGGCTGGGCCCATCAAATATTGGACAGAAGGTTATTGTGGACAAGCACATCAGTGCAAGATGCCTATGAAGAAAATGAGGATGAAAAAACAAATTATTCAATATTTATATTTCCTAACACACTGCCCTCAGTAGATAGGAAAGAAAGCAGAAGTAAAATCTTCCACAAATAGTTATTCCAATTTTTAAACAAATGTACATTAAAAATTGCTTGTACTACTTTCCTATCAAGCAAAATCAATGACGAAGCAGAATGTTAGGTGAATACTATAATTTTGAATACACATTTATAATTTGTACTTACATTTGTGTAAAATAACAAATTTTGTGTACTCAGTTAAGAAATACCAATATATTTATGGCTTATCAATCCAAAGTTGCTCAAATTTTAGCATTTGGATTTATGAATTATTCATAAAATAGTCATGCACTAGGAATTATTTATAGAAATATTGCTGGGAATAGCACTCTTTGTAGACTGATTCTAGTAAAAGAGAAAGCTAATTTTGTTAAATTGTTTAGATAAAATATTCTGCTTAGCCTTATTATTGAGAATACAGTGCAGTCTATTTTTAACTAGGCAGTGGGACTCTCGGCACTTCTGAGAAGAGTGAGATAGAGCCTAACACATACCACTGCTGCTGTTCTGGAGGCCTGCTGTGAATATGCAATTATGAATGGATTCAGTGTGTGAATTTGCTTTGAACTGTACTATCTTTTATTGTGTTTCTGGGAACTGCTAAGCCATCCTGTTCTGTTTCTGTTCAGAGTTTTGTCTTTTGAGGATACCGTACATTACTGGAGAAGAAATAAATCTTCCATGCGAGAAGGAGTAAGCAGATCAAACAACATGACTGTTTTTGTGGGATTCACAAGGGATTTGTATAGTACAGTCTCAAGACAATAGATTTCCTTATTCTGTAGCTAGAACGAGAACGTGTTGGAGTCTGAGGTACAATTAAAATGTGTTAGGACCCCTAGGCCAGTGTTTCTGCACAAGGACCAGTGTGGTTGCAAACACTATCTGCACTGCAGCATAGAAACGGTGGCAAAGGCTGAGGATTGACTTACGGCCTTATCTCTGGTCTCTGTTTATAACTGAGAGATGCTGCAGCCCCTGAGCGCTGTCAGAAGTCAAACAAGTTATACCAGTTGAAGATCCGACCCTAACTGAATTCCCAGTTGTAATTTTGTGGTGTTACTGAGTCTAGAGTGTTCCTGCCGTATTCAAGCCAGTAGTTACTGGCTGTGCCTAGGCCTGACATCAGCACAGCACTAAAAAGTGAGATCTGGCCGCCATTATTTAATATCCTTGCCCCCATTTACTTCCTTCCCCCCTCCTCACTAAAGGAATACTAAGCTGAAATAACAAGACATTTTTTGCATCATTTCTGTCACCAGAGGTTCTCAGAGAAGTCCAGCTGTGTGAGGACCCATTCTAGTGCTGAAAAGAAGTCTGTTTTCTGTGTAGTGGAGTTCTTAATTGCCTTTTCTCTTCTCCTTGAAACCTTTGCAACGAAAAAAGTCATGCTGCTATCTACTCCCTATTCATCCTTAGCTAAATAAAAACTGTATAAATATTTCATTCTGGTAAAACCTTAACATTCAAATAAACAGACACACTCCAGCAAACACATCCATTATTACAGATTACTCTGAGTTGATCAGACACATATGAAGACTTTTTTTCCACCCTAAACAATAGTTGGTTTTTTATGTTTGGAAAAAGAAGAAAATAATCCTCAGTGTCTTCATTGTATTTGTCTGGTGAACTAATGACAAAAAGCAATTTCCAGAGAACAAAATTGTGACATCCTTAGTGGTGTAAACTAGGTACTGTACTGAAGACCGTCACTTCAGGGTTAGTCCTAGATGTCAGAAGACACAATGTGCGTCTATAATTTTTGAGAAGATAGACACACCTGCATAATACAGTGACATTTAATGCTTGGAGTCATCACTAGCAACCACCCTGAAGTACACTCAGAGTTGCATTTCATACACCGAAATGTTTAATGGAATTAAACATAATTTATATTCAGTAAGGATTTTGCTCATCATTTTTCTATTAGTTACCGTGCAGACACTGTTTCATTTTTTGCTAACACCAGGACTGGGTATCTACAAAGCACAGCTATGTGTCACGGTAGGACACGAAAATAGATTGACTCCATAGAGTTGTCAGAAGAGAAAGGCTTTATTTACAAGTCCAACAGTTTCTTTTATAACATGCTGCGCTAAGAAGGTCTATTATTGGTCCATGGGACTGACACTTCTCTCCATTGCTTAAGTAATAGGAAACAACAGATATGGTAGTTTGAATTCACACTTCTGGGGAGTTCTTTCAGCTCAATTTTCAGGGACTAATTTGAGAACAGTGCAATAGCACAGTGTGAAAAAGAGAATGGTTCCCTTCTTTGTGGGCACAGTGATGGGCAGTTTCATTTACCATGCACACTTATAACCAAGTAATTAGTTAAGTAAAGAGGCAATATGGAACAAAATTCTTAATCCTTATCCTGAGTAAGAATTTAGGGATTTAGCTCTGCATAACATTTGCTTCACATTATTAATATGTGATTACCTTTACCCTGTGTATGTTGAGAGAATATGTTGTTTCCTAGTGTTTAGTATTTATTGTGCTCAGTCTAGAAACAAAGTGCATTTATGTGATGTTGTCTCACATGCATTTATATTCTCCATACCTTGTGAAGTAGCATATAAAGGTGCTACTTCCTTGTATACCAGTTATATTTTAATTATACCAAATCTGCACCTCATGGGCTAGATTTCACCACCAGTGTATTCAATTACAGTCAATATAGGTCACTTCCAGTTCTGCCTCTCTTGCTGTCACTCCTGTGTTTTAGTAATTTAACTGTAGGTCCATATCTGTGGCAAGAACACAGATTCTTCATATCACATAGAAAGTAACAGGATTTTAGGATTCCTCTTTGTTGCTCGGCTGGACTGAACACATTAAAATATTGTGACATCCTTAGGTTAATTTCTCTGTCAAAATTAAAATCAGTATTATTATTATCAAAGAGAAAATAGGGAGAAATTTGAAACACAATGAAATGGAAAATAATTCAGTCAGACTTGTTCCAGACTTAAATACTTTCTGTGAATTCCGATTTGGTTGACCAAAGAACCCAAGCTTGGATAAGCTAAGATTAACCCTTATGAAGGGATTTTGTGGAGTCCCTCCGAGAAGCTCCCATGGCACTTAGGAGCTGGCTGATTAACTGCACTGCTGGGGCAGCTTCCCCCTCCACGGAGTTTCCACGGGGTGCCTATCAGGAAACCCTCCCTGTACTGTTGGTCTGCTCTTTACTGACTGAACCTGAAAAGATGGAAGTGCAGTAGAATTATTTGCCAAGTGACACAAGTTGATCCCTTGTCCTTAATGAAAATTGTGTTCCAAAACGTTCAAGCTTTTCTAGCACGTAGAGTACAACTCATTTCCAGATGAAGTGAAACATTCTTTCTCTCTTTATGAAATTGTAAAGAAAGCCTTTGGAAACTATATAGGTCATCTACTTCCAAATTATGCCCAGGGGATACAGTTCTCAATGATCATTAGATTGGTTTACTATTACATGAACAACACAAAGAAAGAATTGTTTCAGCCTTTAATCCCAAAGATGTTAATTATTGCTATTAATAAAGGAAAGTATTTACTATTCGTGTCACACTGCCTCATTTGCAATGGCATATTATCTTGGGAAGAGGATTGTTTTTGTATTACTCCCTATTCTGAAATTCTCTATAGGTCCCTGTGGGAAGAACAAAAGAACAGGACTCAATTCTTCCTCAGCAGTCACACAGCTGAGCTCACAATATGATGCTGAGTTCATAATGCTTCCAAGTGTTTACCAAAATAAGAGAGAATGATGTTTGTTGTGTTTGACTTCAGATTATGAGATTTCAGGAGTATATGCTCCTGTACCAATGAGAGGAGGCAAAGACTGGTCCAGAGCTCATTTTGGTTTTTAATGGTTCTTGTTCTTCCCATTCTTATTCCTTCCCCATGTACAAAAGGAGTAATGTGAAAGAAAAAGTATTTGTAAAGGGTCACAGTAGGGACCCTTCCTTTGTTCACTCTGACACTTACTTGGCATTTATTTTATCTCATTTTGGCAAAATTACATTGCAGCTGTCTGGAAGTGGTATTTAGTCTGTTATGAACTCTGCATGATGTATTTTTGGATTTGATTTTGGTGAGCCTCCTGTTAGTAAATTATTTCTAATTCATGTGAGTTGCATGAACCCAGAGAGCTCCATTAACCTTCTTTATGCCTTCTCCTCACTTCATAGTCTGAGCTCACATACAAACACAAAGAAAAGATTTGAATGAAACAGTGTCTTTAAAAAGATTCCAAATTTAAACTACTGATTTAAGGAGGCACAGCTACCTTATCTATGCTAAGGTCCCACTGTTGTTCTGTTTGACTGCTTTTAGTGGACCAGAGCCTAATCAATAGTCTCTGACAATTAGCCTCACTCTCTTGTTAGCTCAGAAGAGTTCATTTTCTGTCATTCTGCTGCCCTCTAAAAGCATTGCTCATTTTAATGCTATTTTGGGGGATCCTATCCCCCCACTTTAATCTAAAATGAAAAGCAAGAAGTCTCTTAGGTACTTCAGAAATTTTTCTCCTTCCCAGTTCACTCCCTCCACCCAGAAACAAATCTTATGCTCCCGACATTCATCAGAACACTCACAGAATCATAGAAGATAAACTAGAAACAGAAGCTTCAAAATGTCTTTAATCCATTTCTCCAAAACAGAACAGTTTAACATACTTGCATCATAAACTCTTAGCCCTGCATCATCCTAGAAATACAGCCAAAATATGAGGGCTTTATGCTGACAGATGATGTCATAAGAGCATTTTCTCAAAAGTGAAATGAACACATTCGTCTCAAACTGAGACTTCAGGCCACACAACTCTTCCCTTTTGCTCTAAAGTTTTCAAAATCAGTGAATTAATTACCTGAGCATTACAGGGTTTTCACTCCTAATTTTTAACTATGCATGGAGCTGGCTGATGGAATGTGCAGGTGTGATTGAGCAGATCTAAATACTGTGCTATGGAAAAGAAAGGAGAACAGTTAATCAAGTTAGTGCTTGATCAAATGTCACAAATGATATGCAGCCTGTAGTTCAAGAATGTTATTCGGAAGATATCTGGCATTCCTTATGTTCCCCTTCAGGCTTTATATCACTTTCAGTTCATTAACTCCTTTGTTAGTGCTGTCTCAGTTACAACTTTTAAACACGTGGTTCAAAGAAGGGACTTCACCCTGGTTTCCTTGGAAAGTTTCTTGAAGCCCTTCTATTTCAACCAACAGGATTCTGTTTGTATTCAAACAACCTGAGCCTCCCTCCTTCAGCAAGCTCTGGGTTCAGGAAGTGGGGGTGTTGCTGTCCTCTGGAAGTGCTCTTCTCTTTAGTACAGCACAGCACGGGCTTGCCTGGAAAGGTTTACCTCAGTCTCCTGTTTCAGAAACCCACTAAAACACAGATATCCGTGAAGTCAGTGATACTTGGTCAGGTAACATTGCAGGCAGCAGTGTACTAATTGATGGAAAGTATGACACAGTTTTATAAACTCGTATTATATTTTATAAAACTCTTCAAAAAGCTGCAGTATAGGTTCCTCAAATCTAAGTGTTCTTTTCAAAGAGTAACTGGTAATTTGCATATTACTGCAAGAACAGAGGCAAAACTCATGTTCAGAGTCTTACGCATATTCCTTTAGTTATAGGATATCCATGAATCTATATTATAAGTAGGCAAAAATAAATACTGAAATAACAATCGGTAAGGTTCCATAAGGTGAAATACGAGATTTTCTCTTCTAATTTCAGGGATTAAATAATCAATTTATACAGAAAATTTTCTCCAGTTGTTGATTAGAACAACAGATGTTTCACTGAGACATAAAAATTTTTATTCATATTTGCACTCCTTTGTGCTTCAGTAAAAGTAAATCAATCCAGGGTAGGATGATTCTTCCATGCATGGAATAAAAACCATCAAAAAGCACCACTGTACACAAGATTTTTAGTGATACGTGCACACTCCTTTACTATTGATAAGAAACTCAGGAGAGACGATAACACACCAGTCCTTTTCCCATCAATTTGTATCTCAGTACTAGAGCCTGGCATTTCTGCTGCATTTTCCTAAAGATTACAGGTTTGCCTTTCAGGACCCTCCGACATGTATCCAATGGAAACAGCAGAGAAGGACTGACGTGGTCATAAATCACTTGCTACTGCAGCCTTGGCATTGTCAGGAGTCCCTGCTTATCGCAGCATAACCCGGAGCTGAGTGCAGCCTGTGATGGCAACAAATGCCGCAGAAGTCCAGGAAGAGAGTGAGCAGGAGAGTCATGTAATGCAGAGAGCTCTTCATGCTCACACATCCCCTCTCAGCCTCTGCAGGACAGCTAGAGAGTGCCAAAGCATCCCAACACAAATCAGAAAGCTCCTGTTTCTTGATTTTTGTCAGTGTTCACTCTTGCACTTCCATCCTGCTCTTTCTGTGAAAGAGCTCAGTTTTCAGCTGCACTAGTTTTCTTTGGCAGACTGTAAGTGTATTTACCCAGTAGAAGCACCACACTAGCCTGAAGAAAAGTCTTAAGAAAGGGTCACATAGAATAAGGAATAAAGAATATTATCTTATTTAGTTTTATCTGTTATTTTTATTTGTATTCTTCTTCCTTGCTTTCTTCTTTAATCTTATATTAGCATGTGAAGTTTTTTTTTTCATTTTTCCTCTCTTACAATAGATTGCAGACGACTGTTTGCCAACCCAGAAGGCTGAAATTACGATATGAATGCAGACTGTGAATTGCCTTAGATTCTTCATAATTACTGAAGACTGACTGTGCAGCAACGTAACTGTTTGTATAGAATGCTGAAAGGCTTTTGTCCTGATGGTTACATTCAGAATGCATAAAACAGTGTACTGTACTTACAGCTACGTTGCAGTTCTTATGCCTTTGGCATAAGTAACAGCGTTAAGTCATTTGGAAATATAATCAGTCCTTCAGCATCTGATAAAACACGTTCTTTTTTAAGGGAGCATTTCTTTTCCAAGATACTGATATTCCCAGCTCTCAGCCCTTTCAGTTTCTTTTGCATTTTTAAAGGATCTGTACTGTCATATCAGCCACTATTTTCCTCAGATTGTCTTAGAGATAAATAATATTTGATTATCATCTCTGGCAGCATCTAACATTTAAAATTTGAAATTTTTCACATGCAGACTGTAGGGCCAGTTTTCTCTGGTTTATTATTTGTAAAGTTCCTTGAGAATACTTTTATCTAATGGAGCAGCCCTTGCACTTTGTGCTCTGAAACAATGTTGTTTCCAATTCATTACATAAGAAGAAATGAGACATCTTGTGAAGTAAGTATGAGAATATGAAGTTAGAAAGCCCGCGCTGCTAAGCCAGATTGGACTTTGGGGAAATTGGATATGTCCACTCCACTAAAAAGCTATTATAATAACATTCTTTTGACTGCCAGGCAACCTGCACTAGAGACTTCATTTGCTCCCTGCTTAATGAATCTGACGTCTGATACCTCACTTTTGAGTCAAAGCAAGAGATTTAACCTTTTTTTCTGTGAGTCTCTTGCACCTATTTATTCCCAACCTTCATTTCTATACTGGTTTGATTGGATTCCAATATCCTTGCCAAGTCCAAGACAACATAAACTTGCAGCAATGCAGAACAACATCTTCTGAATTAAACACTAATTCCTTCAAGACTTGAAGTACAAAGAGAGGAGTAAAAACAATAAATTACATTTGTATCTAGATGGCATTTGCATTATACATTCAACCTTGTCTTTCCGGCTTTATCTCTAGAGCACAGTGCTACTGAGGTAAAAAGCTGAAGTCTCACCTGCCTTGTAAACCAGGGGTTTTATCTCCGCCATTCTGTCTTCTTGCTCTGGTGTGTTACCTGATCTTGTTACATTTTGAAAGAAATATTTCCAAATCCAATATATTCTGTCTCTGCTGATCAGCTCAAGGGATTTATAGCTGTGACATTTCCTGTACATCTAGGAATTCCTAGCAGAAATGAAAATCTTCGAGGAACACTGACTGAGATACTAATTTGCGTTTTCCTATCTACTCGACATGTCATACACAGTCCAAAATTTATTTCTAATTCATTATGCACTCAAAGAACAAGGAGGAAAGTCCAAACTAGGAAGGCTTATCGTACTAGTAGGATTTAGCAAAGCTAAGTCTACAGTCTGATACCTCAGTTACTTAATACAGGTACCCTCAGGCTCCAGTTCCTAGGGGAGTCTTTGACCCTGCAAGGGAGAATGGAAAATCTGGAGCCAGAGTTCTTCTGCAAAGAGATCCCGTATCTGTGAATCTCATCTGAACTCAATAGTTCCAATCCCAGAAAGCAAACTGTAGCACAGAAAACTAATAAACATTAAAGGAGTGTTCTAGGTTCATGTATGCATATGAGCCAGGTAAAATTTTTAGGAAGTTGTTTCCTGAACCAAGAAATAGAGAAAATGGTTTGCCAAGGGAAAAAATCAGCAATTTATATGGTTTAAGAAACCATAACCAGGAGTTCTGAAGAATCCAAAAAAATACACAAGAGCTGCAAACAGCTTCGGTATAGCTCAGACATGTAATTTAAACAAACATGAAAGACTTCCAGCAGCAAAGCCTTAGGATAGAATTCAGGATAAAACAAGATTACTTGAATGTCCCCATTTAGGCGTGTTTTTGTAGCCTGCTTTCCAGGCACTGTAGCATTCCGATTGACTGTGGGTACAAGTAACTTGTCAAGCAACAAAATAAATGTATTTCAGATTTTTCAAAATAAATAAAATGCCTAAGCTGATACTTATTCTAAACACTTTGAAAAAGAATTTGTTGCTTAACCAAAAATATCCATTCTTCTTACTAAGAATTGAATTTATGTGAAATTACTTGATTGACAAGTTTCTGAGGATCAAAAAGTCATTTACAACCTAAGGACTTGTCTTTCACCTATTATTAACTGATTAAAAGGAAGCTTTCCAAAGCATTTCTTTTTATATCAGTCATGTAATAAAATCCCCAATGATAAATTTAGTATTTAATTCATTAGAATATTTTTAATTCACACTATGGATGAAAAATGGGCGTGTCACAAACTTTATCTTCTGAGTTTCCCTTTAACTCATGAACTTCTCTGTGTCCTGAGGTCACTGAACAATCTATCAAAAATCTCACAGTCCAGAGCAGAGTTTAACAATGTGAGCAAAGGTAATCTTATCCAAACCACGAGAATTGTGATAGAGCTCTAGTGTAAATCATGCAAGTCACGCTCAGCCTTTAAACTGATTTTTACTATAATGAGCAAAAACTGTCTGCAGAGTAACTGTCATGTCATTAAGTTACTCCAGAACTAAAGCTTAGCACTTGATTTTAAAATTCCCCTTAAATCCTTCCAGGAAAATGTGGTTTAAATTCAAGTCGGGTTTTGTTGAAGTGCCCTTCAGGAAATGACTTGTATTATCTGTAAAAAGTGTGTGGTAGTAAAACAAAAAGATCGTCCAACAGGGATAATTTAGGAAAATATTATTAACAGTCTTCAGGCTAAAGTTGTCATCCCTTGCATCAGATAGTAGACCTGCAGAAGTCTGTTTCCTAAACAGTCTGAAGTAGATGAGAAGCCGTGACAAACTAATGCTTGGTTTCTCAGGGTTTATGTCTACTGAAAAAGCCAGTGTCTTTTAAATTGGCTGTTACCGCCTGTTCGTTAGGCAAGTTTTCCTGTTATTCCTGATGGTCCCCTGCTAAAATCCTCCATTAATGTGCCTGCCTACTCTCCCCCTTGACCACGAAAGAGCTTACAGGAAGTAGGAACACAGACAGGAGGTGTTTCCCTGCAGCAGCCATATTTTCATACTAGAGAATGTATTTTCACCTTCTTTTTTCTTCATTATATGCTGAATTTTAAAAAAAAAACAACAAAAAAACCCCACAACCAACCAAAAACTAATTCTTGCAAATAGCCCTATGGCATTCCATCTGGTCCCGAAGAAGACAAATATTTTCCCAAAGCACTGGCTGAGGTAGATTCCATCTGGAATCACTTTTCTCCGTATTTGTGACAGATTGACTCTGTTGTATTCATAAGAAAACAAATAAGCAATAATTTCTTAGTCCATCAAAAGCAAAAAGTCAATAAAAAAAGATGTGTGAAATGCAGCTTCTTCAGTTTCCCACTTTTGAGTTCCACAAGATTATCTTCAGTATGTTCCTATATCTGTCAAACCATCTCTTTTTATATAGATTTTAAATCATTTTATTCTAGTTACAAATCTAAAATGGATTTCAAAGCTAACAACTATGGGCCTTAGTGCTTTTTTATTGCTATTTAATTGCCTTAACACCACAAGCACTTTGACAAATTGGCTTAAGATTTTTTTTCCCAGTTTCACGTTAGTAGCTTTTACTGTTATTGTTTAATGTCTTAGTGCTTTTTTAGAAGCAGGAGATGGGAATCTTGGCACGGAAGACACTAATGCAAGACCAAAACTCAGAACAGAATTTTTGCTTGGTCAGGACAGGGCTATAAAATACATACAAGAACTTTACAGTCTGAACTGTACAGTGGCTTTGATTGAAATTTCCTTTTCTTGTTTTGTGGTCCTTGATATGAGTTTGTGCATGTTTTTAAAATTGTATTTTTGGATTGAAAGCACTTTCAGGAGTTCCAGCACGAGTTGTGTGTCCAAAGTTATTTTTTGCCCTTGTACAAATAGCTCTACTTTCTGTAGCACTGCTAGCCAAGCTGTGGGAACTAATTACAAGATTTAGGAGAACTATTTTATTAAATTTCTGTCATTTGCTAATAAGTTAGTTAAATCTCCCTGTAAAATTAATATCAAATCTTGAAGGTTATGTAAATGCCTTCATTAATCAAAATCTTGGCCCTTTTTTATTAATTAGATCTAAAAGCTTATGTAAAACTTCACCAGCATTGCCCATGAATTTTGTTCTCATAGTCTCACTGTTAAGCAGTCCTTTAAAGACTCACTGACTTTGTGATTCTTAATTGGTGAATTTCCCCTCATTAAAGCTAGAAAGAAGTCCTGCATTGAACTTCTTGTGGACAGAAATCTTTTTCTCTGTAAATGAAATCTTTGTTTCTGAGCTGTTCATTGATGCTCACTCCTCACACATTTCATGTTTTTCTCCTGTGAGATAATAGTGGTGTTTAAATTTTGATACTATAAATAGAGGATTATGACTGCACACAGGGAGATGTGCTGGAGATGATAAAAGAATAGCCTTAAAGTGCTGAAAAGTCATTTAAAATCTGTAAGTTATGGAGAGCGTCAGTAAACAGAAGGATTCTGATGGGGTATCGCCTGAGTCGTCGTCATTTATACTCCACTGTTGTCAGCTCACTCAATCCCACATTTCTGCAAAATTCCAGTCATGTCCTAAATTGGGAATGACCTTGTTTCCTTTGGTCATAAACTGCAAGTGTAGAAGAATGACTGTAATGTGACTTGATGTGCGTTGTTATGGTTTTTTAGAATACATTTTCATCTTCATTTGGAAGATGAAAAGTGAAATTTTTTGCGTGGGATAAGTCATTGATGCGTTTGATGTCAGAAGTGCTTACTGAGCTGTACCAGCTTTGTTCTCTTGCACTGTCACAGGCTGGAGTATCAGACACTGCTCTGTATGACTGCAAAGCAGCACAAAGCCCAATTTCCCACCAGCTCCTCAACTGCTGCAATCCTGGTCTCTAGTAGCTGAAAAACCACCCAGTGTTAGTCCAAGACCGCAACTTCCTATCTCAGAACAGGATTTAATGCCTCTTTTAGAGACACAAGTTGAGGAGGAGGGGATAAAGGATAACACACGACAGGGTGAAGAACCACTGGTGTTGAAATTATTAATCTTGAAGTACCACCATGCAAGCTGCATACTTATATGGTGAACATAGTTCTTTAAATTATATCTCCAGTTTTCATTTTCTGCAAGTTTGAAAAATACCTACATTTATGTCAGTGTTTACTTTGGCTCACAGTTTTTTGTGCTAGTTTTATGACAATTTTCAATGTACACTGCTCTCTTGTAATGAAAAGAATGTGGCCTCTCCTAATGGTTACTAACTGCTGCCTGTATGGATTTTTCTAAACATTGTGCTGATACTTGAAGTCTACAGAGTGGTGTGGCAGTCCCACCTGAGTCAAACCCCTGGGAGAAATGGAGGAAGGGAAGTCAGAATATCCAACATATTTGCCAAGGTTGGGATCCTGGAATATCATGAGCTATGTGAACAACAGTAGCCTTATTTGTCTCTAAAAAGAGGCAGGTAAGAATATTAACCTGTTCAGGATTTTGTTAAGTCTCAAGGAAGGATCTCAACCTTCACACAGCAGGCAATGTGCCCGAGGCGACAGAATAACCAGGCTGAGGATGGGCACACTACGGTGACTGCCAGTGTGCCCATACATAAATACTAGATTTGTTTTTAAAGGTGCTTTGAATTGTCTTTTAGGCATCTTTCTTTTGGTATACTCAAGTGACAGGCTAGGATCAAAGAGGCAGTAATCCCTAATAGCTCACCACTAGGTATGTCTCAGTTCTTTCAGAGCCATTTTCCCCATCTCTTCCTTCCTGCAGCTTTTTCTTTCCTCCTAAGCATTTTGCCAGATGGTTGCAAACTTTCCATGTTCAGAGTAGTTTTTACAATCTTGCTTCTCACCCATATGCAGAAATCTGAATCATCCAAATTAAACTTAGAAAATTGGGATTTTATCATTTCAGGGAAATGGTAGCCAAGATTAAACCACACCTTATTTAGTTTTTATTTACTTATACAAGCCACTGTTTCTGCCCGAGAGATAAGAACATTGATCTTCAGAAGATCTGGGACACATTTGGGGCATTTTTTATATTTGTATTTGGCATTGTTTGTTGCTTGCATTACAGAAGTGCATTTCCCACAGTACTACCTTCAGACAACACCACCAATTTAAGAAATTTCTCTTTTTGCTCACAGAGGGCTGGGAACAGAACTTTGGACCTTCAATTTTGAGACTCAGATTCCTCATCCATGAGGAGCTGCAATTGCTAGTAGCATTCTGGCCCTTAGCAGCCCTATGGAGGGCAGCACCCATTCCTTACAAGGATGGATTTAACTCAACCCCTCAGGGGCACACATCAGTTTCAATGATTTCTGTAAAAAAAGAAAAAAAAATAGGGTAAAGGGGAAGATTAATAGAAATGAGCAATTGAATCCCTTAAAGTGAAATATTATTTTAAACTTTTATTTCTGTACTGTAACACATAAACAGGAAATTAAAAAGGCAACAAGAAAAACAGTATGTGATAACTTCAGTAAGGTTTATGGGTATTCTCTGTTATTTTTCTTCAAGTAATATAATTTCGATTCTTTCCCAAATAAACACCTTCAGTTCTTCTCAGCATTATTCAGTTCAGAAACTTCCAGGATTTTTACAGCCTTAGAAAACCACAAGTGTTTGCTTTTTATACCCTTATTTAAACATAAAAGTATTTTACAACATCTGGGATCATGCTTTGTGACATATCCGTTGTTTTACCCACTACTGAAATGCAGCATGTATTACTGAGCTGAAACACAGCACCTGGGTCATTGTATTCAAAGTACTACACAGCATTTAGAGCAGGTTAAGTATCCAGCTGAAACTGCAAGAAGCATTTTGCTAGACAGAACATGGCTAACTACTGGAATTTGGCCACAGCATTTGGATTAACACCTCTGTCTTGCAGGCAAGATTGCCCACAGAATTTTCTCAATATTCACTTACACGAGTTGTAAGCTTTCATCCCTGTTTAAAAGTAAACTAGGCCTTCCAGGATGGTCTCAAGAAGCAGTATACATTAAAAATGGATTTGCTTGCAATGAGACACATTCACAAAATCTTGTTATTTTAAGATGTTGCAGGAAACGTGTGGTGCTTTCTGAACAGAAATGTAATTCTCTTTCGTGGACTTTCTGCCTACAGAAAAAGGTCTTTATATCTCAGGAAGGAAATGTTAATGCCACCATTGTTAGAAAATCCAAACAGGAAGATGCTACAGCCTTTAAATGCCATTATCAGTGCCATGCTGGTTAAACCTATAGGCTCTTGGTTAGTGCTGTAGCCTGTGGGTTGCTAAACCACTGGGAGTAAGCTCAACTTTAAACATCTGAAGAATTTTTCCCTATTTCATCTCTACAGAGAATATGACAGGCATATGTTAGAAAAGGGTATCAGCATGATGTGGCAGTTAAAGAGACTTACCAAAGAATGTATGGAAACATGGTGGGATGAAGGGCAAGTCAGCAGGATAACCCCCCCACACCTTACTTTTTATTAGTCAGTCCTGACAATTATCTGCATTGGAAAATATGGGAGAATACAGCCAAGTGTTTCTGTAATGCAAAGCTGTAAATTTACAAGGAACAGACAAAGACTTGCTTGTCAGAATGCAACAGAAATCAAACAGTAGATGGTTCCTTTGCTCTCAGGTCCTAAGACAGCACCTGGCCAAATGCAAATACAGCCATGCTGCTAAAAAGGCGATGAGCTGATTTCTGGGCTCTGAGGGGCAGCTCCTTTCCACTCAGCAAAAGTACTTTTTCCCTCTTGAAATACTGCCTTCATGTCCAAACCATCTAACTGAATCATATCCAGGCATAAAAGGAAAAGGTAATTAGGGTGTGTAGCACCAACAGGCAGTACCATTTGCTACGGCCCAGCATTCAACCCCATACCCCAACCTTGTTGTATTTATACAAGTGCAGACATACCCCACTCAGTCTTCCCAAAGACAAAATTCCCCTTTCAGAGGGAATTTTATTTTGCAAACCCTTTCCACTTTCTTCATTTCTGTCTTCTACTGACTTGCAAAGATTCAAGGAGATTTTAAAAAGGCACTGAACAAATTTACCTGTATCTATTAAATGTGACAGTCCACAGTCAAGCTCCAGTCCAGAGGTGCGTAAATGCTGACTGCAAAGCTGTAAGCTTACATTAACCAGCTATACCGCCCTTTTTCACAGTGTAAATGCACTTTGGCTCTAAGTAGCATAGGTCTCTGTTTTCAAACATATAGTTGCAGTCAGAGCCAGTTGAAACCACTTATTTTATTAAATTACTATGGAATTTACTGATTTTCATGGCTCAAGCTCTCTCCAGGATTATATGTGATCTGACTTCATGGAGAATTTCAGTTTTAGCTCCTTTTTTAAAATTTATTCTCAGTGAAATCCAGTTCATCTACCTCACCCAGCGTGAACAGAATAATATATATTTTGAGGATGGAAAACCAAAACTGAACATTAAACATGATAATTAATCCAGGAGGAATTCTGTAAAAAATCTCATATCCAGTCCATACAGTTTTCAAAGGAAAGCAAAACTGCAACAAATTCCAGACCCAGAACCATCTAAGATTGCGCCCAGCCATTCTGTGGATGCTCAGAGCAAGAAATGGCATCTCAGAATCCTCAGAAAACATGCAGATTTCCAGCCCCTGTTAAAGGAAAAAAGACTGTCTGCACAATCTTTAGTCATTAGCCACTAAATAGATGTCTCCATAGATTTTAGAAAATATGCTCTTTCTTCCATTAGATCCATCATCATATCACACATTTGAGGGAAAAGCTTAGGAGGTTTCATTGAGTACCTGATATAAATGTTACTGAAAATTGAAATGGCAGGAAATCAACAGAAGAAGCTTTTCTTTTCATTTCACTTAGTCCTTCCCCACCCATTTGTTTTTCCCAGCTGTTTCAATTAACTGCAGACTTTCCTAAAGCAGACTGCCCATCCTGCTTCCTGTTTTAGTCGATTCTCATAATGAACCAATTCCTCTGTGGAGACACTACTTTGTTGTGCTGTACACTTGGGATTTGCTAACAGCTGAACACAAGAGAATAGGTGTGAAAAAACCATGAAAATGTTCTTTAATGTCTTCATTCAGAAGAAGCTCCCTGAAGCCTGGAAAATGAGCAGGCAGATAGCTATGACCAGTTCAGGAAGGTCATCTCAAGAGCATTGGTACAGAACCATGTAATGGACAACAGACTAAAAATGGCTTGCTCCATACTTCTCTAAGTGAATACACCTGACTGCAGAATGTCAGTGTCTATGCACTGATGAGCTGTGAAAAGAGATTTTCTAGAAAGGGCACTCTCAAACTGCCCTTAAAAGAACGATATTGGTACAAGTAGCACTGCAAAGCCACAGGGTTTTGTTGAACACAGAGTAAGATAAGAAGGCACAATTCTCTAAATTCAGAGAACTGAGTTGAACTGATAGCACAAGTCTGTTCTTTCTCAGTCCGTCTGCAGCTCTATGAATGCTAATTGCCATTCCAGTTCTGAGGACTTTGCTTTGTGCATGCATCAACCTATTGTGAATAAATAATGCTGCTCAGGAACATGACTTATGTACTCCCATGTTTTCAACCAGTGTAGTACTGAGCACAATATATCGTATGAAGATAAAGAACTAAATACACTCTAGGACAAGAGTCCAATAAAGGAAGCTTTGGCTGTTCTTCTTGAGCTTACTTTCTAAACCTAACCTGTCAAAGTACAAACCTACTGAGATTTAGAATTCTTGACTGTGCTCTGCTTCAAAGGAATCTAGTTTAGCCAACTGAGCCATGAGTATGCAATCACTTCTACATAAAATGCAAGTTTTCAGGTGTTTACATGATAGCATTTACCCATGAACACAATTTTGAATTGTAAGAAATTTTTAAAGTAGCATTGTTTTTTACATATATTAAATATGCTGATATCAGGGTTAAGTGACTGATGCTGAACTTCACCATTTCCTCTTTCTTGCAATCAATATTTTCCTCTGGACAGGAGGTAATTAGTTTTTGGGGTGGGTGGCTGGGTATATTTCCACATGTTGCTGACTCAGGACATTTGCTCTGTTGCTATTCCTACTACTGATGTTAATTACTTTTTACAGCACAGCGATCCTAATGCCTCAGTTGTAATAAGATAATGTTGGGATGTATTCTCATTTTCACTAGACTAAATCCCTATCAAAATGTAACAAGATCTCAAAGTGAAAGTGAACATCAGAGGCTAGAAGACCCTTCAGACTATTTATTAAATAAGGGTCTTAAATAATACCCTTAATAACCCTAGTAATTTCTAATATAATAATTGAATATTACAGGATAGCATACAAGAACATTAGCAGCATTGAAGTAGCTACAGATTGACACACTTATGTAAGATCAAAATATGGCATCTGAAGTTATTCTGTATAGCTGCTTCAGCTTTTTCTGACTTTAGAAGTTAACTGAAAGAGGAAGTTATCATACCATCAGAAATTTACAGTAATGAGGAATATTGTTCAGATTTTAGAATTGCTGTTACATTCTAGTTTTTGTTAAGAAAATAAATCCACAGCAGTTAATCATAAACTAGAAATGTGAATTTGCAGCTTAAATAAAAACATAACAGGAAATAAAGAGCTGAAATAAAACACAGATCACCAAGTTTTGTTTCTACTACCTAACAGTATGAGAATAACTCTTCAGTTATTCTGTGGTTTCAGGTATGATCTTTGTATATGTGACCTCAGATGTGGCACAAAAATTTTCTACTCTTTGTTTGCCATTTTTTAATTTACCCAATTACTTATGGCAAAATACAGTTAAAATTGCTTTTACATTTTATTTCTTTAACAAAAAGAGAATTTGAACACTTACACAGTTCTGGTAAAAACATGAACAGAATATAGTTTCATTGAGTATTCCACTACTCAGGAAGGAAACGTTTTTAAGACTGTGTTCTCATGCACATCTTCTCTAGCAATAGTGCTCTGAAGCAATAGTTGACAAGTAGGTGCACAAAATGGGAATTACCAGATGCACAGGGTATTGACAATTCCACAGAGCACGTGCTGTCCCTGCCTGTGTAAGCACACAGGGCTGGCATTTATTACATTTGCAGCAGCCCAGGATGCAGCTGCCATGTGTTTGCAGCCCGAGGAGAAAGGGGTACAAGCTGCCCTCATCCCTGCCCTGCAGCACTGGGGGGCTTTAGAGCCCCTGTGCAGCCACAGCAAGTCTCACTTTATAACCAGCCAAGATGTAAAGATGTGTCCAGCAGCAGTGCTGGGAGCTCATGGCAGCAAGCTCGCTCTTTCACAGTTAAACCAGTTGGAAGAAACTAGTGCTGAACTGCTATAATGAATATTCTGTCACAAGAACCAAGGAGAATGTCACCCATTAGGAATAATCACAATAACTCAACAAACAGCATTCCTTCCAGGAGCTGACGATACTCTGGATGAAGGATAATCAGTAATTTTTAATCTGGGCATCAGAAAAGTCTTTTATTGCCTTTTGAATGTATTTTGTACACATCTTCTGTGAAACAGCAAATGTTGAAGAGAAGAAAACCAAAAAGGTCAAAATCAGCAATTCAGTGTGGTAAAACAAAATTCTATCATGATATTCAGGAAATGTCTTGGAACTTAGGGAATTAATGTACTTACTGAATTTCTGAAAGGGGACAGGAATAAAAAAAAGGTGATAAAACTGATGAATTAGAATCTTTTTCCTTATTAGGTCTGGATAGGATGCTGAGACACTTCAGAAGAATCTAATAAAACTGGAAAGTTATCCAACATTACCCAGTGTTACCTAATCCATACTGAAAGTAATCAGTGGAGGCCCTTGGGAAATTGCCAAATTGCCAATGCGATGTGACAGTTCAGCAAAAAGCCTCACTTCTAGTGTCAGTCTGGACAGTTCGGTTTGCCCATCTGTTCGGGGGCAGCTTTGAGCCCCTCTCCACACAAAACCTGACTCAGGGAAGGGCTCAAATGCCTCCACCCACTAAGCCCTTCATCAGGCCCAGGTAAAAGCCCGACTCACCTCTCAAGTCTTAAAATCACCATATCAAGGATGGGCCACAGGGACTCTCTCTACAGAGAAATGTACATAATGACCAGCATCAGGCAATCCAAGCCTCTACTCCTGAAATACAGAAAACTGAAGAAACTACAGAACTTTATCTCCTGAAATACAGAAAATACTATGAGTAGTGATCACATAGCATTCCTCAAATTTTCTATCAATGCATAACTTTTAGCAATGTTTCTCACAAAAAACATCATTCAACTGTGGAACTCCATGCAGGTGAATGTTGTGCCTCCTGAAAGTACAGATGACTTGAAAAATTACTTGGTAAATTCAGAAGAAAGCATCGTGAACACAAAGTTACAAAGTCTGGCCCAGTAAGTATCCGTTTGCTGGAAGGTTACCCCAAGGGAAGTATTACTGTACCTCTGTTCTGTTCTTACACTCCTCTTTTAAGCACCCACTGCTGACCATTATAGTCAAAGGAGGTAAATGCATCAGGGAGTCTGAGCCAGGGCAGCTTTTTTTCACTGGGATGCTTTTCTCTTATAAATCAGAAAAAAAAAAAACATGTTTTCTTCAGATCAACAACTACCAGTTAATAGTTTCAAAGCAATTCTAGTTCTCTGCAGAAAACAGCCCATGTGTGTTAGTTTGTTCCAGGACTTTTAGAAAAAGTATGTGAAATAAGTCAAAAAGCAGGCAAACCAGCATGTGCATTCAGTATGCTACAGGTAAATAAAATATATTTAGCATTTAGTTATTTACATATTTAGGTCTTTTAGTGCAATGTTTATATATAGAGGGAAACCAGCAAAAAGCTTATTTTCCTGTGCAGAAGCTTTATATAAGCAAACTCATCCTTTCGCTGCATTCAGATATTTCTTCAGTGAGTTAACTTTTTGAGTATTTGAAACGTTTCACCGCCCACCTTACTGTGTAACTACCACAAGATAATACCTGGATACACAGATTTTCTATTTTCTATTGCTGAGCAACTCCTTAAGTTTATGTAATAGTTCTCAATAAGTTTTTCAATTTCTTTTTTAAAAAAATAAGTTCACGTGTGTCTTCCTTAAACTTCAGAGATTTATGGAAATCATTCTGAATGGGTATTGAAAGAGAAATGTCTAGCCTGAATTAGTGTACAAGCTCTGAGCATCTGAAAAACTGCAGGGTTACAGCAGCTTTAATAAATACATCCATGATGACACACACCCATAAATATACATCCCTTCAGTTTCATTGCATGCAGGGTTCCTTCACAGAACTGCCAAAAGTCCTTAAGAAAAAGTAATTTGCTTTTTTGAAGCAAATTCAGAATCTAAGTCCATAACTGCCCTGAGGAAATGCAGTAGTCTGTCTCTCAGCAAACTTTATGCTTTCTCTTAACTGCCATTAGAAGTCCTCACTCAGCACTTCTTTTACAAATAATTCTTCCAAAGTAAAACTGCCCTTATGGCACAGTGATTTCTAGGCTGTTTTTCTGCTTTTCTTTCCCCCCCTACACTCAGTATATGAGTAAGGTAAATTGCTACAGAACCTGCAGCTCGTTCTGCAGCACTAGGGAGCAGTAGATTTAACAGCAAAGCCAAAAGGAGTCTCCAAATGTGCAATCCCCAATTTATCTCCTGTTCACATCCAAGCACCAATGAAGGCACAGTGAGTCTGCCAACCCTGGAAGTACAGAAAACTTGTAAACTAATGAGAACACTGAGAAATGTGACTCTTCACAGCCTCAGTGTTCTTTTATGAACCATAAAGATCTTAATAACAAGTTGTGCAAATAATTAAGTCCCTGATGTTTGTAATTTATGAGATCAGCAAATCACAGGAGGTCCAGAAAGGTTTCTGGTGTTCTGATGGGCAGCTTGACAGTCCTACCCCTTCCTCATGGACAAGTACAGAATCATATTTACAAACAGACTTCAGCATATTTCTGCCAAAGCACTGATGAGAAATTTGTGTTCAGGACATCTTTGCATTTTAGACAAGGCTTTTGCATTTTAGACAGGAACACACTGCTCTGCCTGGACTGAACTAATTAAGGGCTAACTGACTGTCTAGCACCTATAAAGAGATAATTCACCCACGCCATCTCCCACTGGAAACTGCAATGACTGTTAGCATAGAAAGGATTGTTTATGTAGTGGTCAGCATAGGACAGTCATAAGTATTTGTTAGTAAGAGCAGAAAGAGGGCAAATGAGGATATGAATGTTTTTAATGGATGATTAAATCTGTGTAGCTTGATCTCCTTTCATGCTGTGGATGTTGTGGGCTGCAGTCACGCCTCTCGCTGCCAGCCTGCGCTGGGATGATAATCACTCACTATGAAAACTCATTAGCTCCACAGCAATGAGCCCTCCACTGCTGAAGCTTGGTGCTGTTCTTAGTACCATGGCAATGATCTCTAACTGGATGTCCCAAACTCTCCCTTCTCTGGTAGGACTAAATACCACCAGAATAACCACTTCAGATACTCTAGTAAGTAGCTGTTACTTATTGCAAGCCATCTTAATGCTGAATTAGTGTTTAAGTGAAAGCAAAAGTATTGGTTTGTTGCCTCTTTGTAAATCTGTTTTTTAGCTACTAATCTTCCTATCATCTCTTAATGCATGCTTCTTTTTGGGCTTTATAAAACTACACACTGGTGAGCATGTTTTGGTCTTACTACAAAAGGGAAGGTTTTGAAATAATATCCTTGAATATGTAAGAACAAATGCCTTCATCTTGAGCATGAAATGCTAAAAAGAGTACAGCAATATCTTTTCGTTTGTCTAGACTGTTCTTCCTATCTTTACTGCTCCAGAAAAATGCATTGTGTTGTTTAGAAAAATTATATCTGGCAGTAGCTTTCTTTTTGAAAATTGGATAATGTTACCTAGTAACTATTCACTACAATATGCAAAGGGTCTGATTCCTTTCTATTTTTCTTTATATGAATACATTTTAACAAATAAATAGCTCTTAGAAACAAAACAAAATTGGTAATAGCAGGTTAGATGCCAGAATTTTTAAAAGGCTGATAATGGGAATAATACAAAGTACAGAAATATGACTTTGTATCATTGACACTCATATACAGCAGCCTCTTTTAATAAAAACCTACAGGAAAGCTGTGAATAGCTATGAATTCATGAGAAGCCTAAAAAGTCAGATAACGCTTTAATTGTATGAGAGGGAACACTATCCTGGTATTCGAATATTAAAATAGAACATCAGCTTCCTAAATGCTTAGTAAAACACTCTTGTCTATGTATCTCTTTGTGTAACTGCAATCAGATGTTTACATAATAGTAGGTTATATAAAGTATAACTTTAACTATTTGTGTAGTAGCTCATAATTCCTAAAACTCAGAATTTTGAAACTAAAAATTATGCATTTACTAACCAACATGTAATAATTGAATATATGCACACAGGAAAAATACTACTGCAGAAAAACACTTCATTTAATCTATAAATATTATTACTTCAAAATTAATTATGTTGTAAGAAAAATTTTGTTATCTTTTAGAGCAGCAAGATGAGAATACAAAGGAATGCTCTATTTTATTTTCCTTAAATGTAATTTCATCTCACTGAGTTACAGTATTTATTGGTAGTTCTTGTGGCTGTATAAGTAGAAGTTCCCTATCACATTTACATCCAAGTTTAAAGTTGCAACTGAGTAAATACAAGATGCATACTATTTATTATGAGATATTATATATTTATACACACACACAAATATATGTGTTTCTACTAATATGTTCAGATTCCAAGCAGTACAAAACTGTCATGCTCCCTTTGGCTACAACAGGGCACAGCTAATAGAAATGCCTTCTAAATATTATTTCAGGAATCCTCCTTTCACTCATTGAATTGAGCTATATGCATACTTTTTGTTTTGATAAGGGTGGCAGTAGTGCCAGTAGAGCTGGGAAAGTAATCATAAAAACTTGAATATGTGAGCTTGGCAACATCTGCCAAATAAAGAAAACATGAATTTCAATCATGTAGGGTTCTTTTTGCAGAAAACCAAGCACCACAAATCTGGTACCTTTCTTAAAACTTTAGATTTTGGTTTAAAGACTTTATGCCCCAAGTGCTCAGTAATACCTGGGTCATCACTGACTGATTTTTGGCCGCCATCCAGAGTTCCCCACTGACAGCTTCTCCAGTGAACTCTGCAGCACAAGCACTTCTCCAGAATTTCTCCCCTAGCACATACACAGCTCATAAATTGTGTATATTGTACAATGTAAAAAAAAAAGAACAAAACCTCCCAATTTCCTCCCTTCAGCTGGAAGACTTGTACAAAGGTTGTGGGGTCAGGTAAAGGGCCTCCTCTTTTGAGCTCTGTTTCAGTACCAAGGTTGAAAATGCAAGACAAACCAGAAAATACTGTTTATGTTTAAGCAGACATCCTAAGTAGGGTACAGTCATTTGACCTGTCACTATAGTAACAACAGAGGTAGCTGTAACAGTTTTATCAGAACATACAGAAGTGCAAGTGAAAAAATAAATCTTTCAGAAGTGAAATCAGTCTTTAATACAACAGCCTGCCATGGCAGTGGTTAATATTGGGCTTTATAGGGACTCCTCTGTTTTCCCTAGATTTTCAAGAAAATTTATTATTGTTATAACAAAACTTACTGTTGTTTTCCACTTGTTATTTCTTTTCTTGCTTGTTTACTAAGGCGTGTCAGCAGTAAGCCTGCATTTGAAAAGTCAATGCAGTAGCTTCCATAAGGTTTTGATGACTTCTAGCTCTTTTTCTGCACAGCAGTTTCTGCTTGAATTAAGAATTAAATGTCAAACCAAAACAGTAACAGGAAAATAAAGCAAAGTGCACCTTTGCACACATGCATGTTTTTCTCTGCCATCACTCACATTACCCATCCTAATTAATGAAGGAAGCCTAAAATTCCAAACGGAGTCAAAGAAAGTCATAGAACTGTAGCCTAAATTTTGGTACTACATGGGTGCTTATTTATTTATGAGCAGTCAATAACCATGCTCTTGGTTAACCAGTCTCTCACTGTGAGAAATATTTTCCCAAACAGAAGTTACCATTTTAATCAGATGTATTTTAGACACCATAGGAGAAGACCTGCTAAGTTAATCATTAAATTGGTTTTTATTTCCTTAGATAAAGCCTAGATAGACACTTACAACCTCTCTGGCATTAATAAGTACCTTTGATAATTCACACAGGATTATACAGCTTTATTATGGACTGCATGATCCTGGTGTCTCATACATTGCCCACTGTAGAAAACTTAATAGAATTCAATGAAAACAGTTTCCCCAAATCTAAATGTAGCAGGCATAAGACTCAAATATAATCATTTTTCATGAACTTAAATTAATTACTAAAGGAATTAGAATCAGAAGCTCTGGGTTCCTGAACTTCCACAAAAATCTTGTTTCCTTGCTGTTGCATGACCACACTGTTTGGCCATAAGTACTAAAAACATGGAAACTACTGGGGTAAATGGAGCTTACACTTCTCAAGGGTTGCAGCCTTGAAAGGCTTCACTTGTTAAAGCTTGCAATTTTAGTAGCTTCTCAAAACCAATTGAAATTGTCTCTGCAGATGTAATTTTATTTAGTTTTTATTGTTCTCCATGTCTTAAGCTAAATTCCCTTTGCCCTAAAACTTAAGGTGCAGAGAATGCCATAGAAGCAGTGTATCTTAGCAGTGGACACTGGTTGTGCCTTTCTAGCAAAACCTAAGGCAAGATCATCTTTTTACAGGAGGGAGACAATGGCCAAGGTTGGAAGGGATCACCGTGGGTCATGTGGGCCGGGCTCCCTGCTCAAAGTGATCCCAGAGCACACGGCACGGGATTGTGTCAGGCGGTTCTGGGAGATCTCCAGTCACGGAGACTCCACCCCCTCTCTGGTCAGTCTGTTCTAGTGCACGCTCAGCTGCACAGTGAAGAAGTTCTTCCCCATGTTCAGTGGAACTCCCTGTGCATCAGTTCCTGCCCATTGCCTCTGGTCCTGCTGCTCAGCACCCCTGAGCAGAGCCTGGTCCATCCTCTGACACCTCCCTGCACATACAGACACTGATGAGGTCCACCACCTCTTCTCAAAGCTCAACTGGCCAAGCTCCCTCATCCCTTCAAGTAATCTACATTATAGCACTTGTTTTTCCTTGCAAAACATGGTAATAATACAATTTTGATTTTTCTATTAACTGCAGTAGAATTTCACTGCCATCTTCAATGACTTCTTCAGAGGAGTCGTCACTGTTGTGAAAAGCCAGTGCTCTTTTCTTACCTCAGTCCACAGAACTACTGGCACCTCTTCAGAGAGAGAAACTCTGCAACTCCTGCACTAAGCTGCCAGGAAAGCATCAATATCAAAGCTTCCCAGTTTAAATAATCACTTTCTCTGCTGGCACTGAGTACAATTTTGTAATATAAATAGCTACTGATTCCAACTGTGTCCAAACCAAAATTATTTCAATGATATCCATTAGCATCTGTACTATGAAATTCATCACTCAGTACAATATTAGGAAAGAATAAAGGACAATATTAACTTTAAATTACAGTTTAAAAAGAAAGTTTAAAAAAAAAATTTCTTATATTTTGTATTAAGTTCTATCACCTGAATGCTTTCCATCATCTCATTATATCGTTTTCTGTCATTCCTACACTATTTCTGTACGTTCCATTTTAGGGACGCCAAATCCCTCACAAACATTAAATGCAGTCCAGTGTTACCCTGCTCTGCAAACAAATGTGGGTTGTTGGGTTTTTGTTGTTTTTTTTTTTTCATTCCTTTCTTGGTCATGGTTGATGTTCAAAAGAACAGGTTAGGAATTTCCAGATTTCTGCTGTTCCAGTGAAGGTCATACAGTCCTTAATCACCCTGTGGGTTTGCCAAGAGCCCCATTTCCCCGGCCTAGACCCTTTTCCATCCTGCCCTGCACAAGCCCCTGTTCCCTTGGCTAAGTGCGGTGGAAGCCCATGGAGAACAGTTCCCATGAGGAGCAACTTCAAGAGCAAACCTGTGCCCCACATCCAAACTGCTGCTGAGCCAATTCCCACCTGTGAGTCACACACTCTGCTCTCCCCAGGCTCATGTTTGTTCTTTCCTGTCTTTGTTGTTGCCATTAGTCTAAAGTAAAAGTCATCCAGGTTGAAAAGACATGTTTATTCCCTGATGATGAAAAACTGTAAAGTCCTTTTGCAAAGAATTGAATCACCAGGTTTGTGCTGAATCACAAGGAGGACACCATTCTCATCCATGCTGGAAACTGCTAAACTCTTCTGGAGAACTACTGCACAGGTGTGAGATATGGCAAAACTGGGAAACTACCAGCTAATTAGTTAAGAGTAATAATTGTTGACTAGTAGGAACCTCATTACAGGCATGTACTGCAAAAAATAAAAATATTCTGCTGCAGTGGTTTTTTCAAGCAATAAAAGAATCAGTTCAGTTCTTTTGATTGTTATTATTTTGTTGTTACAGACTCAGATTAGCCCCAAGGAAGGGTGGCAGGTTTATAGTTCAGCCCAGGATCCTGATGGCCGTTGCATTTGCACTGTTGTTGCACCTGAACAAAACCTATGTTCGAGAGATGCCAAAAGCAGGCAACTCAGACAACTACTAGAGAAGGTAAGTCTTCCAAAAAATTCCTCCTCTTGGTCATTAAACTTCCCATGGAAATCTACTGCTTTCCCTCCCAGTTAATACATAATGAACTAATCAAGCGTTCCCTGATAAAAATTGTACTCCAGGGTACATCCCCTACTGGTGTTCTCATCTCTGGTTGTTATTTATCCGTTTTCCTTACATCACACCTTTCCCAACCCAAGTTACTTCTCAGTCATTCCTCCCAAATTCTTTCTTACCGGACAGATTTTTCAGTGTAAAAACAGTTACAAATCCCACCTTAAACTACCTTGGTGCTGTGAGATTTAAACTACAGCTTCTGCTTCAATCATATGAGACTGCTAAAGGTCATTTCTCATCTCATATCAAAAATTAATGAGAGACACACCACAGCATCCTGAAAGCAAGCTGTGCAGAGCATAAACAGTTCTAATTTTTTCATTTTTTCTTTTCCTTGAGTTTATTTATTCATTTTCTGGTGGTGCAAAGTTTCCCCAACTGCCCAATTCTTAATTCCAGTATTATCCACTATTGCATATATGGTGAAACCAATGAAGTCTTGTTTTGCATCAACAGAAAAAATGCTGTTATGAAAACACAAGCGTTCTGCATTCCCTGTATAAGTAACCAAGGTTATAGTTACTGTATTACAGCCAGTGATACAGAACCTGAGGCCTGAGAGAGTGTTTGAACAGCAGCAAAAATCAACTTAAAGTATAGACTTTAAAATACATTTTTAACACACAATTCGTAGTATTTTTCTAGCTGTAGAAGAATCATTCCAGTGCAACATAGTGCCAGATCCCCCGTGATTTTTTTGTCCGTGTGCTTCCATGAACTTCAGAAGGAACTAAGTTTCAGGTTGACAGGGCCTATAACATGAGATGCATGGAGAGGACATTGATGGACCAGCAGAGAGAAAAGGAACTGCCTCCCCTCATGCTGTCTGTTTACTTAAGGAAGGACCACTTCAGTCTTTCCTCCAGCATATTCCCTAAATACTAAAATATTACTGAAAAAAAAACCCCACGCTCTTTTGAGGTAGGGGCTGGAGGGGTGTGTTAAGATTACAGCATAATTTTTGAGCTGCCACAGAAATGAACCTAAATCATCAGCCTCTAAAAGCTATTTTCTTATGATTAGGACTGTGGCAATCATGGATATATAATGTTGTATTACTACTTACCTGAGTCCATACAGTCCTTTAATTAGAGCCTCTCTGTGAATGTGTTTTCTGCCAAATGGAAATTCTCAAAGTTCTTCCAGCATCCAAAGGATGTCATTTGCCTGCTTTCAACAATCAGATAGCAAAGGGAAAAAAAAAACAAACCTGCTTTTTTCATTAAAAATCCTCTTTCGGAGCTATTAATGGTAGCTGTACAATAATTAATGTATACTATTTTTAAGAGTCGTTTCTAAATCCATACATTCTGTAGATCATAACAAGTTAGCTCCAAACGTGAATATCCATTCAAATATTGCATATTCTTACGAACTACAGGAGTACTGCTGGGTTTGTCTTTTCTTAGGAAGGTACAATATTTTTTGTTTGAGCCAAAACTTCAATAAGGTGCCTAATACATTTACAGCAGTCTAGTTTTGTCATGTTTAAGGAAAATAAAACACTTACTGAAATAGAGTAATTGCACTTGGAAAATGTGTCCTTTTTACGGCTGGCAAAAGCATTGCTTTCATAACAGAAACTTTTAAAAGTAGGTATCATTTACTCTGGGTGACAGTTACTGTTGCATCACTGTGGTGAAAGTCCTCACTATAGCTACAGCCGCTTGCTCTACCAAAGTTACCTAAACATTCACTACTTTTCATCTGTAAAAAAAAATAAAGTGGTTTTCTACCACTAAGACAATTTGATAAAATTTCTAATTTTACATTTGCGTACAGAGTTACGAGGAAACACCTCTGTGGTGATTGACACACACCAGCTTATCTCTGGGTAGTCTTATGAATGCCTTATATTGAATGATGCTATAAATGCCAACTAACAATGAAAGTCATGCTCCTTGTACTGACCCAAATCTCCAAATTTCAGCCCTGTCCCTCCCAAAGTGCCTGGAAGGAAATATGTGCTATATGAGCACCTTCTGAGCCACAGTCGCATCTACTGCAGGTCTCAAAGTAGACTCTATTGCCTGACAGCCTTTCCTGAGCCCAGTGAAAATGATGCTTAAAGGATCTCTCTCTCTTTACCTCTGAGTAGTCCAAACAATTTTATGGCTTCAAGGTCTTGCCCTGTTCCCCAGTATTTGTACTGCCACGCAGTTATGGAATGGAGAACTGTACTGTGGTGGAAATGACTCACAGCTGACTGACAGACGTGCATTGCATTGCCTGACATTTAACCGGGAAAAAAAGCAAAGCAACAAAAGGTGCATTTAGAGATTGTTCTTCTTTAACAGGTTCAGAATATGTCCCAATCCATTGAAGTCTTAAATCTACGCACTCAGAGGGATTTCCAGTATGTTTTAAAAATGGAAACGCAAATGAAAGGGTTGAAGGCCAAGTTTCGGCAAATTGAAGATGATCGGAAGACATTAATGACAAAGCACTTTCAAGTAGGTTCCATTTTACAATAACTTTCAAGCCTGCTGGAAATAATGTACTAAGTAGCAATGCATGGACTGCTAGGGTCTCAGCTGGAAATGATCCTACAAGAGCACCATTTAAAAGAAAAGCATAATAGATCTTCCTTTATGATGATAATCTTGCTCTGTTCAATTCTATTATAATAGGGAGGAACTATTAATTATTAAATCATTAGAGAAATGTCACTATAAACAGGTTCCTGTTCTTTCTGTATCAATGTGCATGTCATACTGAGAAATTTATATTCTTTCGAGCTCCAGTGCTGAAGGGGGAGATCCAGTGGAATTCATTGCAAACAAGTAGAGTTCTGCGCTCATAGTGTTTCATGACATTCACTGCAGTTGAAGGGAGGAAAGGCTATAATAAATCAGTTCATTGTAATTTTTATCCAGTACAATTAAGATGTCTGAAGGTCTGCTGTTTTGAATTTGGGATGGGGAGAAGGGCAATCACTCCCAGTCACATTTGTGTGATTAAAAAAAGACTTCCACTGAATTTTAATGACAGCATAAACCACAAGCCAATCCTTTAGCGAGGAAGAAGGGTTGGTGATATTACAAGTAGCATTGTGTATTCTGCAAAAGCTACCTGAAATACCTTTTTTTCCTTTTTATCCCTTATTCCTACAATAACAATATATTTGCATAATTCCATTATATATCCTCTATCCTCATTTTAGTTTTCCTTGGGAACAGAATATCAAAATTTGAGTGTCTGATACACAATGTCAGAGCTCGAAGAATACTCCAGTGCTCTAACCGTGTAAATATTCAGTATTTCTATTGGCCAGTCATTCACCTTCAGTTTGACAGTCTGCCAGGAGTATAAAACAGAGTTCCAGCCAATCCAGTTATAAAATACTTTAAAAGGTCAAAATAATACAATATGCTGTTCTGAAATTTAGTCTACTAAAATTCCAGTGCTTTATCTTTCCTGAGACAAAGAAATCCTGTTATGTTATCAGGATATAACATAACCCTTCATACCAACTCCCACAAAGTGCCAGAACACATCTACCACCTATCTGTGTTGCAATAGAAATTAGTTCTTGTACCACTCATCACAGCAAGAAGCTCTGGAGTGTCAGCAGAAACCATTTTTTCTTTTTTTTTTTTTTTAATCATGAAAATACCAGAATCGACTTTATATGTTGTACTGAAGTGAGATATTCTAAATCTGTGTTTTCATGCTGACCAGAACCAAGGAGTACAAATTTGGTCCAGGTCACACTTGAGCATATAGTCAGTCCATACTTCACTTTATGCCAGGCAGGGGGTACTTGACTGCCACAAAAAGTTACTAGTTTGCTCAAATATCATACATCATCTGGTATAAATCCTACCAGGAATATAGTACCTTCACTAATTCAAACACATTTTATCTCCTGAGTTTTTACAAGCTTTGCGGGTTTTCCCATTATGGCTTGGCCGTGGTTTTTGGCCGTTCTCTGTCCCACAGAACTGAAGCCTAAGTTCATCATTTCAAAATGAAGTAACAAATACTATGGTTTCTGGAGCTATTCTTTCTCTGTCACAAAGCCGACTTCACTTGTCATCAAGGAAAAAATCAGTGTTCATTTTAACTGGCATGAAGTAGGTTTAGGTTAAGATTTTAATAAAAACAGCCAAATAAAAATAGTTTTAACTGTGAACAAAAGGACTTCACTTCTTTGTGCCCATTTTGGTAACTCTGCTGCCATAATGCAATTGGAAGACCCCTTGAGAACAGAATCAACAGACATAATACTCTGAAATCCATATATAAGGACATATCTGCTACGCTTCAGTAAAGCAAAATCTTTTGGCTGCAAGGATTCTTTGAGGTTTTCTACAGAATAGTAACAAAAAACAACTTCAAACAATTGGTTTCAATTTAGTAAAGGCCCTATTATTAGTGCTTTTAAAAGACTAATTAAGAAATGAAAGATGGGCAACCAATATATGCTACTGATTAAGACAGATTCTCAAAGTATGAGTCTCAAAAAAAATCCAAGAAAAAGGCAATCTGAGATTTCAAGGTGGAGCCTTATTTTCTTCAGTCAGTGGTTAAGAATGGTTGCATTAGCAATGCAACAAGTGCACCTGGCAAAAAAACCCCTGGTGATACTCCAGAAGAGATGTCAACTGAGCAGTTCAAAACCATTTACTGATATAGCAGGTTGACAAGAACAAATCACAGTTAAGAGCCTTGGATTTTTACATCAGAAGAAAAATTTACATATCATTGTGGCTGGAACAGGAATAAACACTTTTCAACAAACATTGAGAGAAATAAAGAGTTTAGTACTTCTAGGAAATGAAATAGAGATTACGAGCTCACCAACTATGTATGACAGCTCTGTAAACCAGGTATGATCTTGAGCACTACTGTGCATTCAGGCCTATTCATCTCCTGATAAAAGACACACTCAGAGGTGGTTTATATCCTCTAGATGGAAAGTCAGTGGGTTTGGTTCAGATCATTTGAAGATAACTCTTCACTTTCAGTAGAAAGACTGTTCTCTCATGCATTTAATCCACTGCTTACCACCATTAGTCAGAGGTGTCTGAGACTTTCACAGTGGACTAACAATAGGTCTGTAACTAAAATAAGTAATCATTTTCAAGTTGCTTTAATAATGAGGCATAAATATTACATTAAAGGAAATTAGTGGATTGAACTCCTTTAAACTTCTCTAATGCACATATGATTGCCTTTAACAGGAGTTGAAAGAAAAGATGGATGAGCTCCTGCCACTGATTCCAGTTCTGGAACAATACAAAACTGATGCCAAGTTGATCACACAGTTCAAGGAGGAAATTAGGAATCTGTCTGTTGTGCTCACCGGGATTCAGGAAGAAATTGGTGCTTATGACTATGAGGAACTACACCAGCGTGTAGTCAATTTAGAAACCAGGCTTCGTGACTGCATGAAAAAGCTCAGTAAGTTAACAAGTTCATGGCAAATTTGGTCCCTTGGCTGTCCATTTTTAGTTGTCTCTCTTTGGAAAGATTAAGGTTTGCGGGTAGGGGGGAATTTGTTTGTTTCTTTGATGGAAGACTGCATTATATTTTGATCTGTGCTACCCTAATAAAAGACAAGAGTAACTCAACCTAAGGTCAGTTATATCATTTTAAGTATGTGACATAATGTACTGCCTTACTGTATACAGAAGGAATTAAATGAAAAATTATAACAGCAAATTCAAAATCTGAGGTTTAAACCACTTGGAGAGTTACAAATATTCTTTCATAAAAGCTCAGACGCTGCTATTAGAGCCATCTTTGGGCTGTCAATGTGAAAAAAAATAGTGAAAAGTAGATTGGAATCAGTTTTGAGATGTCCACATCATAACCCCAGCATCTTGCTGTATCACCTGAGAGGCCACTGTGACTGTAATGTCTTTGGCCTGTAATATTAGTGTTAAGGAGATCTCCCATTCTCCAATTTGCATTGCAATCTAACCAAACTTGACATTTAGCTTAAAGGGACCAAGGCAGGATTTCTGCAGAATGCACAGCAGCAATCCATTGCTACTGCTGCACCAGGTTTACCTCGGGCCCCCTTCATCTTGGCTGCTCCATGCTGCCTTGAGTTACAAGCCAAACATGGAGCATTTTTGAAAATCAGCACTAGCTCAGTATCAGCTACTAAAACTAAGGGCCTGAAGGATCAGTATCAAGTGTTAACCTCAACTTCCCCTAGGGAGAGGTAACCTGCTTTATACAAACACGATGCAGTCTCCCCTCTTCGCAGTGTACCCATGCATTTGGAGATTTCTGAATGGATCACTATTGCAACCTGGATAACTACAGCAAACAATGCAGCCCCTTTATGGGAAATAAAAACTTGGCAATTTAACACTGAACATGGGTAAACCTGAAATTTCAAGGTTTAGGCCTGTGATCAGTGTCTCAGTTATCAAATGTGGGATGTTTACTTTTAAATGACATTAAATATGTCCTACCCAGGACATTAAATATCTTCTTAACTGGATAAGCAGAGCCTCCTTATTTTTGTGACGCAGTAGAATGAGAAAAATCTAGGTTAAGTTAGCCTCTTAAATAATTTATTTCTTTATTTTATTCTGGAAATAGCACAGTGATGATGTGCTAAAATATATGAAAGACTTCTTCAAACAGAAATTTCTTATGATCCTATTTTCCCTCAGTACCCACACATAATAGCACATTACTGCATTGACAGAAGGCAGTCAGGAGAAAACAGTTGTGGTGCAATACTGCAGCAAACAAGAAAATTCCTATGATTAAACAGTATTTTCTAATAGTGAGTGTTCCAGTAAGTTATTAGGTACCAAAAATCGTCAGTTTAACAAGTATCTTGTTTTTGTTTGCTTTTACAGCATCTTGTAACAACAGTTAGTGAAGCAATGACAGCAATGAGATATATTTTTTACAACAGAATTACTAGGTGTATTGACATCCTATCTATCCTGCATTCCTGCAACACATTCTAATCTCTTGATGTACCTAATGAAAAAAAAACATTACAATTATGTCTATTAGCAGGAGAGAGAAAGTTTTTGTATAAAACAAATTTTTAAGCATATCCATTATCAAAAGGGAGTGGACCTTGTCAAGATATAACACAAATTCATTCATCCTTATTGGCATTATTCCCTGGTCTTAAAAGCTTAAATGACTTTTATGGTCCCCTACTGTTTTTCTGACCTATCTCTGTGTGCCTTTTGAAGTACAAACAGTCTCAGTTTGGCTTCCTGGAATTGCTGAGGGCTGGGGCTGTGTGCTCAGATCAAAGAGCGTGAGGGGAAAGCAGCTCTCATGCCAGCACCTGCTTTGTTGGCACATTGGCCACGCTGGAGGTGACCCAGCTGAGCCTCTCTGTGCCAGCCTGATAGCCAATGGCCCTAGTGTGCCGCAGGATCTGGCTTGAATCTTCGCAGATTTTGTTGCATTTCACAACACAGTTTTCTAATCAGTGTATGCAATAGCTATTCTCTATTCTTCTCCCTAGCAGGTGTTTTTCAGCAGCATAATGCATTATTTATATTGTCCTGGCCACTTGAAAGGGTTCTTCCATCTGCACTGGCAACACTTTGAACGCTCATTACAGTACACTGAACAGTTATCTTACTTTCACTGAAGTTTAATCAGCTGAGATGACTGATTTTGCTCCTTCTCTTTGGAATAGGAGAAAATTCAAAATGAAGCTGCTAGGAAGTCAGCTGAAAAGACTTTTAAGGGTGTGTGCAGCTAAACACGTAGGAATAGAATGCATGTGATTGCACACACCCCAAATTCACATGTAATTATGCAAGTAAGGGTCCTTTGCTGATTGTCTGTAAGTCATGGGTATTTATAAGAGAATTCAGGTTGCACAGTATGCTTGGAACCCTCCTATTCTTGTCATGACGTGGTTATGAAATTGGAATAAAACTTACATGGGTAGCATTCACAGAAGCCAATACATATAATTAGAGTAGATAAATACTGGATTCATGTCTAGCCACATCTGATTATAATGTATACTCTGAACAATATTTTACAGTAACATTTTTTGTTAGAAATTCAAAAGTAGAATATTCTATATATCCAAAGAATTTCTGTTGCATTAGTGGCAAAGGAGCTATTAGTGCAGGCGTGAGACTATTGATATTGATTGCAGTGGTACTTCTACTTCTAAAGCATCCTTCCCTTTGGGATTTGAAGAACTTTACAAATATCATTTACTATAAAATGGGCAATAGAGATACAGATTCTTATCCCTGTTTTGTAGATGAAAGAACAAGCAGCCCAAAAGTATAAATTAATTTTCCAAAGATTACATAGCAAATCACATTACCCATGCAGAAAAATCCAGGGCCTTCCTCTCAGCAAACTCTGATAACTATGTTATAGGGCTTCCTGGATTTGTATTATGCAGGAAAACAGAGATACATTCATTAAGAACTAATTCTTCCTCACATTAGTATGTTACGACAAATTTGACCATAAGCAGAAAAGTGCAAGCAGTAAAACACTTGTAATTCATTTGTACAAGTGCCAAAAAAACCCCACTTCATTTTCACCTACTTANAAAAAAAAAAAAAAATGATACTTACGAACATTTCACGAGGATGTTGTCCTTTTATTTCCCTTGCCAGTCCTTCTACAGATGATACCCTCAGTTGCTCTATGTGGCAGCTACCAATGTTCAATGGGACAATCTACCCATTTCTGGCTATTCCAGAGCAGCTCCTCTCCAGCTGCACTATCACAGCCTCCTCCCAGTACTTGCTCACTTTGGAACTTTGCAGACACATTCTGTCACATAGACTTTCACAGCCCACAGGCTGTACAAAAGTACATCTCTTTTCTTTTCTAATGGTCACTTCATGCTCAACTTCTTCCTTAATATAAATAAATACTGGAAATCACAAACAGACTTACAGGAGTCCAGTGTACAGAATTGTCACAGGAGAGGAATCACATCTGGATTGTGCATATGGTGTTTCTTGTGCAGCTCAGTTTAGAATGTAAAAAGACTATGATTGGGATTTTCCAACTACTACAACCAGTTATGAGTGGGACTTGGTAATGTAGGCAGCTGCTTCTTCCAAAGCCGAGGGAAAGAGACTGCTTCTAAAAAACCCACTGCTTTTCTGTGTAACCCCATCTGAACCTCTTAGAGAAGGAAAAAAAAGCCTAGAAAAATCACATTTTTCTTAGAGTACCTGAACTTCTTCACATGTGCTGGTAGAGAGATATATTTGACCTAACGTTTTACTAGTATCTGGTCCTTCTATCAGGGAATCAAATTGTTATAAACCAAAACCTTTCATATGTTCCTTTCTGCCAGGGGAAAAAAAAAGCATTAAAAAAATTAAAATAAATTTTTTAAAGATTCAAAAAAAAATTTAGAAGTGTGGGGAGGGAGGTTTTGGCTGTGTTAAAAAAAAAATTGCATCGGCTTGTTTTAACTGTCAGCCCCCTCCACTGCAATGGAAAGTTCATAGTCCTGAATGGTTGCCATTTCACATTGTATTTGTTCTATTTCTCTACATGCAAAATGAGCTAAAGAAATGCCTCAACTGGAAGCTAATTGGAATTTCCATTAATTTCAAAATCCCATACTTTTCATGACAGAAAAATTTTAGGTAAATGGTCCTGCCTTCAATATGTTAGTACTACCATTCCCTAGCAAAAAAACATCAGCATGCAAGATCAGTTTAATACAGCCACCCAAAAAATCAAAAGGTTCATTCTGCAGCTGCAAATATAGACAAAGCTTAGATCAATACTCTTAAGTAGACAAGAAGAAGCTGTTACCAGCTTTGGTGGAGGATTAAGGAAAATTTCTTGGACTGAAAGCAAAGTTGGAAGTGCTTAAAATCGAGAGAAAACTCATCTTGTGTCAGTGAGCTGTTAAACATGACGTCTGTAAAAGTTACTTGTGCAGCCCTAAGCAGTTTAAAACAGCATCAGCTGATTCAGGATGACCATTCAGCCAAGACTTGCTTTGGGGCCTTATGCTTGTCCTTTCAAGCAGTACTTTCTGAACTGAGAGGACTTTCTGATTGGACTTCTTTTACTTGCTCATTAAATCGAAACCCAGTCATAAGGATCTCTCAGCTGTGAGGAGGCTGGGATGACAAGGCAGAGGTGGGCTCTGACAGCTCTGCTGCTTCCTTTTGGCTGTCCATGCTGTCGGCACAGCAAGTAGGTCAGCAGACCTCAGGTACTGCTGGGGTTTACAGAAGAAGCTTGCTGATGTGATATGAATTATTACTACAATGGGAATGACTTATGATATGGGAAAAAATAGTGTTCCTTTGTTTTAAATACCAGTTCAATCAAGTTATATCAAAAAATAAGCAGAGCTATGGGTTTCTGTTTAATGAGGAAGGAAAAGCAAAATGGGACCTACTATAGGGCAGGAGGGAAAAAAAGTCCTCATGCTTCTTACAAAGTGCTCTGTTTTGTTATGCCAAAAAGGGAAGCTTTGTCTCTTCTTCAGTCAGCTGCACCTCAGCCATACAGCAGCTCTCCTAGGAGTCTCCTTTCTTGATCACTGCATGCTGTCTGGGACTAAAAATTTGATCAGAAATATACCCTGACTCAAACTGCTGGTCATTTAGCAGCTGACATACAATGTCATCTCTTTTCACACTGAACAGCATCTCAATACATTTTGAAAGATCACTCTCTAAAAGCACCTCTAACTCCTGTGACATGGGTACACAGCTCGGCTGATATAGTTTAAACTAAATGAAGGCGGAAGAGGTTCATTAATTATGAAAAATGTGTAACTAACTCTAATCAGTGAGCTATACATTCAGGATAAATACAACAGAGGAACCACAGTACTGACACTTCAGCATACAAATTGTTCTCTGACCTCCAAAAGCTCCTCGCACACCGAGCAGAGCCCCAACAGCCCCAGAGCTGTGCACACCCCACAGGGACTCCAACCACCACCTGCTTACCCTGTCCCCCTGCAGCTCCGGGGCCTCAAGCCTGCTGCGTGCCCACGCTGCTCCCGCCCTGCCCTGGCCCTGCTGGGCCCACCTGGAGTGCTCACACACCTGCCCTGCCTGCGCCCCCCACACAAAAGGTGGCTCTGGGAGCCCTCACATCTCTGCCAGGGGCTCTTCCATAGGTTTTGCCCATTCAGAAGCAAAATTTCACAACTCATAATGAGTCCACTTTTAGCTTCCTGGATTTCTATTTTTTCATAGAAGAAACAGTGCTTCAGACTCCAAATTCTTTTTATGCTTTCTCACTAACTGCAGTACTGTGTTGTAAAGGCACCAATTAGTATTAGCATACCTGATAACTCATGCATTCACTGTGTTATAATTATCCGAGAAACCAAAAGTTCAGGAGTAATTGTTATTCTGATTTCTTTCTGCTTATTAGTTTTCTGATAACTCATTCCAAATTAAGTATTCCAAATTCAAACTCAAACCTTCAGAAGGGTTGTCTCTTGCCCATTTCTGAGACTATTTACTAACAGACCACCTAAAAATAAAAGACTTCATCTTGATAGGTTATAGTTCTCTACCTTTCAAGCTAATAGCAGTTCATGCTGTAGAAAAAGAGTACTCAGCACACAATGCTAGCAGCCTACCTACAAAAAAAATCCAGAATAACAAATTATGTCCTATCATAACCAAGTATTAAAAAACCTGTAAGATCCTTTAAAATGGGAAATTGCAGAAATACCTTCAAAATACTGCCACATGTGTAGACTGAGATATGTCTCTCGATAATGTCCCTTAATTGACCCAGAAAACAGACACAGCCTACCCTGCTCATTGAGGTCTCAGCATGCATTCACTTATCTTCATTTCCAATACGTCCAATTTCCCTCGCTATGAGCAACAGCTACCCCGGCAGCCTCTGAGTTTTCACCACAGCATTAACCCCATTCTAAGTGACCAAAATAGGCTGGCATAATACATTCCTTTCGAGCTACAGAGTATAAAATTCAGGCTTGATGTGATCCTCTCTTTTGAGCTGAATAAATTCACTATCAATATCAGATACTATTTGTTTTCCACATTTCCTAGATAGATACAGTTATCAGTATAACACAACCATGTAGCACAGATAAGCACTTATTTTTAAATTTAAAAAATTGTTTCACTTCTTTTTGCATTCTTTTATTTAAAAACATGCTATTCAACCTAATTATACATGCACACCGCTGTGTGATATTGGTAAACACTTGAATTCCACCAGGAGCTTGTTACTAATAGATATCTTACTAATGTCCCCTAAAATATAGATTTTTCAGTTGTTAGGAAGGTCAGCATCCGAGATGGTATTGACTTTCATTATTTCCTCCCAGACTGTCAAATGGATTAGAAGCCAACCAATACAGGCAAGCTTGCTAAATAATTCTCATACTCAGTTTCTTCAGGCAGCCTCCAGTACAGAAAGAGCCATGTGTGTGTAAGCAGGGGGCAGTTGGGTACAAGCTCTGAGTACAGCAATGTTGTGTGTACAAGCTCATTTTTGTGTCTGCCCTTACGCCCTTGTTACCCTGGCCAATAGAAAACTGAAAAATCTGTGAATCCCAGCTTTGTGCTAAACTTTTTCAGGGCCAAAGTGGTGGGGAGGGGAGGATTATGTCTTCATTTCAATTATTATTAAATGTTCTTCACTTCAGCTCAAAAGATATTTTACCAGTTGTATTTTAGCTCATACCGAAAGACCATATCCGTGCTTCAGAAGATGTAATTACAAAATTACATACCAATAAAATTTTATATGTATATTTTTGCATATTTATATTACTCTTCAATATGGAAATGTTTCTCCAGTGAAGGTGACAATCAATCTTCAACATAAGCCTGAATCCCCCGGAGCCACCATGTAGTTTGAAGTATTTGGTCTTGTGCTCTAACTGATGTCAAGGAGAGTTGTGCATTAATGCATTTGGGTTTTTTTTATTTCAGCATGTGGGAAATTGATGAAAATTACAGGCCCCATTACAGTGAAGATATCTGGAACCCGATTTGGAGCCTGGATGACGGATCCATTGGCATCAGAGAAAAATAACCGAGTATGTTAAGGCACTATCTTTGTGTCCTGGCATCTTTCTTGATTTATCTGAATCTTTTAAAAGATATTTTCCCCTAGGAAGCTATATTCCCAAGCATGTTTTTCTACTTCAGTCATTTTCACACTCAAACATCTACAGAGAAAAAGTGACAGTATTTTTGGAAAAATATCCAAAGACAAAAGTTACCTAAGCACACTTGTGCCATTTCCTTCAACTTTTTCAGGGTCGACAAACATCTATCAGAACTGACAGCCCAGTTTATTTATTTCCTAACATATTTAATTTTGCTTAGGTCTTTTAAGAACCAGAGTAATCTAAAACAAACATGAACATTTTTACCCAAGAGCAGGATCCATAATGCAGCACAGTTCAAATTGGCGGGATTAGGCTTCATGTAAACTCTGGTCAGATCATTCGCTCCATCACATCCAAGTTGTTAATGTTCTGGTTTTTGGATCTCAAAATGGCTACAGTTTTGAGAAACTCTCTCCATCAAAGGGCTTTGGAAGTCAAAACACTAGGTTTCATTTGTATGAAACCCACAACATTCATTTTTTGAATAGAGAAAAAAAAAAAAAAGGTGACAGAAAAATGACAATAAATAAAGATTTGTGTGCAGCTCTCCCCTGCCTGCTGTGTCCATGCAGGTTTGTTAGTGACTCCAGAAATATCAATTACCTTTAGGAGAGCAACAAATTCTGAGAAACTAAAAGGAGAAAAAGCAAATTGCACGAAAGAAGAAAATGGGGGAATGGAAGTTGCATAAAGAACATTAAAAAGAAGTAATAATTCTGTTTTAAGGGGCAAAATGGCTTTGAGACCTTACTGATTTCAATGCTATTGATTTTGTTTTCTTTACTAAGAAAAGACTATTTTTCTTTGAATAAAGAATCAGCTGAAAAAAATTTAATCACATTTATTCCTAAGTATAAATTCAGGTTTATCTCACATGCCATTTCTCATCTCTCTCTTAGATTATTAGTCTCTAGAAATATCTTTAAGCAAGCACCATATAGCAGAGGCCCAAACACTGAATAATCCAGAATTAAATTTCTCTGAAATGCAGACACTCTAGTTAGTAAAAGCTGTGTTGAGAGTTCACCTGACAGGTAAGTTTGATTCAGAAATTCAAGAGTTCCTCCTGCTTTTGTAACATGAAGGAATGTGGGCAATATTGCACTTCGATAGCCTGCTGCACATCTAAAACTTGTTTTTCTTCGGCTTCTGCAATGTCTCTATCATTCCATATCATGATCACGTACCACACACTGTGTATGAGATGTTCACTCCCAGTCTTTGTTTTCTTTCCAGGTCTGGTACATGGATAGTTACACTAACAATAAAATTGTCCGTGAATATAAATCAATCGCAGACTTCGTCAGTGGGGCCGAATCAAGGACATACAACCTTCCATTCAAATGGGCAGGAACCAACCACGTTGTCTACAATGGCTCCCTCTATTTCAACAAGTACCAGAGCAACATCATCATCAAGTACAGCTTTGACACGGGGCGGGTGCTGGCACAGCGCAGCCTGGAGTACGCTGGCTTCCACAACGTCTACCCTTACACCTGGGGTGGCTTCTCTGATATCGACCTGATGGCAGATGAAATTGGGCTCTGGGCTGTGTATGCCACCAACCAGAATGCAGGCAACATTGTCATCAGCCAGCTGAACCAGGATACGCTGGAGGTGCTGAAGAGCTGGAGCACGGGCTACCCAAAGAGAAGTGCTGGAGAATCCTTCATGATCTGTGGCACCTTGTATGTCACTAACTCGCACTTAACGGGAGCCAAGGTCTACTACTCCTACTCCACAAAAACCTCCACTTACGAGTACACAGACATTCCTTTCCATAATCAGTATTTTCATATATCCATGCTTGACTACAATGCAAGAGATAGAGCTCTCTATGCCTGGAATAACGGACATCAAGTCCTGTTTAACGTCACCCTTTTCCACATCATTAAAACTGAGGATGACACATAATTTTCTTTCCCTTACTTCCCTCCCTCAAAGCAGTCTCATTTGTGATTAAAAGCATCCATCTCTCTCAGTTCCTTTTAATTTACATTTCTTTCTTCATTAAACAAAAGCAACATTTTCTACTATGTGATGCATTTCAAATATGGCTGAATCTGTCAAAAGTGACCTGTCAGAAATAAAAAGCATCTTAACTCATAATTCTGCAAGGTCTGTCAAGACCTTGTCTTGAAAAGCACTAAAGAGGATTTAAATGGCTAAAGACAGTTTTTAAAAGATTATGATCTGCCTTATTTTAGAGTCAGAGACTAATGGTGGCTTAAATGCATGAATGTCTTTTTTTACCTCATTTTTTGTTTTAATATGTTGCTTAACTTCAGGAAACATTTTGGTAGTGTCAGACACATATTGCACACTGTATTTTTTTATTTATTCTGAAATAAAGATTTAGGAACTTAATTTACTTAGACAAGGAGTATGATTCATTTTGCCATCATCCAATTTCAGATGTGGTGCTGTACAGTATGTTTTTAAATCTCTTGCGTACATTTTATCAACAGTATGTATTTCTACCATTGTAACCACCATTGTGCAATTGTATCTCTTCACTTATGTGAAAGTAAACTAAGTACTATTTTTTATAAAATATATTGAAGCTTAATTGCAGTTCTGGCTGTAATTCAATTGGAAGTGGCAAAAATCTGATAAAAGGTTGTTATTTCTGAGAAACGCCAGTAGCTTCTCAGATGCGTGATTTCTATTCTCAGCTGTGCTTCCTAGATATCACCAGCGGTGCTAACTGGCGCATTTGCAACTTTGAAGCTTCGTACCATTTCCAGCTTTAGAATTCTTTGCTCTGCCCAATTTTTATCTCCTGCTGCTGGCTTCTCTCTCTGTCTGTGTCACTCTTTTTCTCCTGGTTCTTCCACCCTTCGACTGCCCTTTTTTATGGTTTTTCCTGTGCAGAAGCTGGAAGGGGCTGGAGCCTGCCAGCTGAGTGGGAGAGCATCCTGTGTTTGTGCTGCTCTGGGGCACTGAGGAGCACTGTAAGAGCCAAGCTGCTCTCCATCTGCCTGTCTTCTTATTCATAATAGGAGAGCATTTATCTGTCAGCTGAACTCTTCTCTGGAATGACAGTAATCACAGAAAATAGGGTAGGTGCAAAGCCCTGATGATCAGAATGGCCCCTGGTATTCACCACAATTCTTGTTAGGGAACAGCATCAAGGCCACGCTCTTGAAAAGAGGTTTGGGGCTTGCTAGCAGTAGAATTGCTACACCCAAACTGATGCCTTCAAGACACAAATATTTCTGAAAGCTGTGTGGGTTGCTGTACTATCTCATTGGAAACTGGGGGGCAGGGAGAGGTGTGCATAATTAAGAAGAAATATATTTCTTTTGGCAAAAATAAGAAGAAAGCAACATTAAGCACTAGGAATCAGACTTTTTCATTAGCTGGGCTCTAACGCAATGGAAAAAGACAGGTATCTGAAAAATCCTGTGAAAGCTATGTTCCTCACACTATCTGAGCTTCTATTTTTTTATATCTTTTGAAATTGAGAAGCCAGACATTTTATTTGCTGGTTCTTCTAATGTGCCAGCTAAGACCACCTAAAGTCTCATTAATGTTTTCATTATTATAAATATATGTGTCTATATATGTTTACAACTATACTTTATAATACAAGCCCATGTGAAGCTGAACAAATTGCCTTATTTTTCATACCAGTTGCAAAACAAAAAAAAAAAGCTAATAAGGTTTCAAGAATTGATAGACGAAGAAAAACCCAAAAGACAAACAACAAATTACATTACAACATGGCCAGAGAAAAGTAACTTTCTTGCTCCCATCTCCTCTCACCTGTCTAGATGAAATGGTAGCTATTATCCCATACAATCAGTTACACAGAATTTGGACAGACTCAATTCAGCTAAACAGACAAATCACTTCCCTCCTGTAACCAGCTTTCCTGTATTGACAATGAAACCTCCTCTGTGACATGTGAAAGTGTATATGACTACTCATTAAAAAAGGTATTCTATATCATACAGGGATGTTTTATGAAAATGGGAGTATGTTCAGATTTTTATCAAAAGCCATAAAACAAACCTCAGCCTCTCCCCTGTACAGAGTGACTTCAACAAAATAGAATTTTTTTCAATCAATACAGCATTTGTAAAAACATTAGTGATTAGATTGAGAAATTAAACTTCTTTATACTGTATCATCATAAACTAGAATAGTCATGATCACTTGATCTGAAAATGATTACTACCATATTTTTAATAAGAATTTCATACTCTATAATTAGCGTACATACAGTAGAACAGGTTGATAACAGTTCTTACAGTAGATTTCTCTCACCTGATTTCAATATCATTTACAGGGTAACACAGTCCTATTAGTCAAAGGAAAGAAAGAAACAGACACTACTGCAGGGTGCTAGAGATGGATGGAAAGGAGGGGTAGGAGAAGCACCTTTGTAAGTTGGTTTGTCATACCAAGATAAATCCTGCCCTTCTAAATTAGTAACAACGGATTTGATTCTAATATTTAAACATGAAATAACAGATTCCATACAATCAGTACAAAACATGGCGAGACATTGTCAAGTAATACAACTTTCTGCTAAGGAGCACTCACTTTTCTGTGAATATGTCGATCACCTGTCTTTTCAAAATTGGAAATTCCAGAATATTCCCATAAGGCTGAAAACACCATGCCTCAATACAAACACATTTCTGTTGCAAGCTTTGCCTTCATAACTGGGCAGCACAAGCAGAAAATCTTTGTAATGTAGAAGCAACCTACAAATTTAATAGGTGAAGCATATGCTTTTTACTATGATAATGGAGTACCAATAGTATGTGGGGGGGGGAAGTCTCCTTAAACATGGGGAAATTAACTGATGAGTCTGTTTCAGTATCTCAGTGACCTCCTGTTTCAAGGGATAAACATGCAAGAGGACCATGTCACTCCTCCACCCAAAACAGGATACCAAAATTTCACCAAGCTGTGCTGGCAGCAGAGAGGGATGCAGACAACCCCAAATCTAGCCCAGGAGCACGAGTCTGCCAATCCTCCAGGCACCCTGTCCTGAGGGAGCATAAGGAACGTGAACGATGCCCATGGCACTCTCCCTGAATGGACTGACTACTCCCCAGGATAAGACGGGCAGAACAAACCTTCCCAGAGAAAGCTTCCTGGAGATTAACAATCTTCTGTAGTCCCTTCTGGCAATTTGTGCCAGCGAGTAGCCACCAAGTCTATTGTTTGGCAGGAAGGCTGTGCAGCCTGCCCTGTCTGTCACAGAGTGCCAAGCAGACCGCTGGAAGGGTGACCACGGAGCCTCCCCAGCACTGTAATCACTGCTAGCAAATGATGGGATTCAGTTTGAAAAAATAAAAGAAAATAGCTAAGACAGATTGATACAAGGTTTTAATCACAGACTGCTTTTGTCTAAGGATCCTCCTTTTCAGACAAGCTCAGGGGCACTAGCTGCCACTCAGCCCAGCAGGCTGGATCCACAGCAAAGGCTGTTTGTTTCAAAGCACAGCTTGAACAAACCTGCTACCTGGTTATTTGTCATAATCAATTGCTTAGAAAATGCTAGAGTAGAGATGAACAAACCATTCACCTCAAATAAGTCATCCAGTAAATTGTATCCTGTTCCAGTTCAAAAATTGCCAGGGAACAGTCTTGATGCATACTGGTGTTTCTGCCAGTGAGAACATTTTTTGGAAATCATTTGGATAACCACCTCTTCCTATAAATCACCCAAACATTCCTTGCTGTGAGTCTTATATCCTTGACATGCAGAAGGCAATGCTAAGCTTTTAGGCATCTTTTCAGCAAAAGGCAACTGAGGGCTGCAGCTGCAGATCTTCGGGGCAGAGCTGCATGACAGCCTGCTGTGCTGACAAGCTCCCCACACCATTTCCCAGTAGAGCAACTCCTGCACCACAGCAGTGCCACAACTGCATCCCACCAGAAGCTCACACTCAACTCAAGCATGAAAGATCATAGAGCCAAATCCTGGAACTCACTTCCCCACCAAGAATAGAGACCGCCTTATTGACAGAACTAAAAGCAAAGCCTGTTTTCTAAGCTGAACTTTCCTCAGTAATTCTTCAAACAAATAATCATATACATGGACATCAACATTCAAGCAAATTAATTAACTATAAAATAATCCTAGAATTGTAGAATAATGCTATTTTTCCTACAGAAGAGACCATTTAGATTATGCAGAGATCATTTTTATGACTGTTTCTACGTTCACTTAATGGGAAACCAAAGAAAGCACCAAGCAGTGGAAATCATACAAAAATTACTGTTTTGTATAGTTTGGCTTTTGCCTGGCCCTAGAAAACAGAGATTCTTTATTGATGCAGCAGCTATGACCACAGATTCACTAAACTGAGGTGTGCAGGAGTTTTCTCAAAACTGCAAACACATTATCCTCCTGAATATTCTGTTATTATGATTAAATACCATTCTTATAATCTGTAGACTCCTGTAGATTTCTAGTTGTGGTCAATCAGTGTATTTGGTAAGCATTTCAAGATAACTTCTACATTCCTCTCTCTTTTTACTCTCATACACATAACACACATTGTGTCAGGTCATATGATGAACACAAGGGATCTTTTTCTTTTCTGCAGCTCTCATTAATCTGGAGGGACTATTCATAAATACAGAGATTGACCCCAGATATCAAAACTCTATTTCTTCCAACACCACCACCGGAGGAAATCCTCACTCTTAAAATACGAATTATTTTTATTGATTAGTTGCACCAGCTTTTCATAAAAGCATCTGGCCTCTGAAAGACCAAGGATTTTTATCTCTGTCTTTGAAATACAGACATGGAAGAAAATTCACATTTTCTTAGAATCAGAAATTTCTACTTGATCCATATGCTTCTTGCCAGCTGAGCATCAGCAGAAGAGCCTGTGGAGTTTCCCTGTATCTACTGCTTCAGAACATTCATTTAAAGTCATTACAGTGCAGAAACATTTCAGCTGTCCGAGTGAAACAAAGGTTCCTCAGGATTTTGTTTCAAAAATGGCAGAGTTTTAAACATAGCTCACTATAAATGAATATAATATTTAGATCAGCTGCATTCTGGCTCCACCTCTGCATCCATTGTACAGAAGTACCATTTTCCCTACTGTGTGACTGATATACCATAGCAGCACAGGAAAGTATATGAGGACACATGAAAATTACATCTAACAGGTCAGATTTGACATATCAAAACATAATCTATTTTACTGTGCCTTTTGTACAGAAGTTTTAATTCCTATTTACACAGTTATATAGTGAACATGAACAGGAAAAATCCACTGGGCCAGAAATACTCATTTTTCCCTCACACATTATCAGCCACATGCACAAACCACTCCAGCTTATTTTTCTTTGCATTTTCTCTTCTTTTATTAGTTCTAATCATCTTGATCTTCACTTAAACCTGCCCCAACCCCTCTGATCATGCAGTATGTCTAATGAATGGCTCTTCAGATAGAACTCAAACTGCACAGAGGATTTATAGTACAGCAACTTGCATCTGGAGAAGGTGTAAATTTATTTTTCCAGTTATGTAAAATTTAGCTCTAGCATGCCCATAAAACTGCCTACAAGCAATACTGATTGTATATCATGGACTGCTCTACAGAAATAATTTACATCAGATTCAAAATAACTTTCTTCCCTTTTATTTATTTTAAAGGAAATATTTTGTTTCATATCTATCATGGCAAGAAATTAATTCAAATTAAATTCATCATTGTCCCTAGCAGGTTTAGTCATCCATTTCTTCTTTCTGGACAACAGCCTCAAGGCGGTCAGCAGAACTCCCAGTTCCAGCAAATCAGGCCTCACAGTAATTGAGTGTGCATGCCGTCAAAGGTCCTTACACCTTTCGAGTTAAGCTCCAAATCTGTGTCACACCATGCAAAAGGGCCATTTATTTAGGCTTCCCTCATCCCAGTCAGTTTGGCTGGCTGTCACCTCGAGGGACATCCCAGACTGACGGCGGCTCAGGACTGTCCCTGTCAGAGCAGCCCTGGGACAGACAGGTGCCTTTTGGAGGTGAAGTGACAGGAGAGCTGCGGTTTCTCGTCACTGCGGCTCTGGCAGGGGCTCATTCTGGGGAAAGAGCACACAGCACCTGCCATTCCTGCTCAGCCACCTCCCGGGGACTGCAAGGCAATTTACAGACACTAATTTAGACCATTTCACCCTCTGTCAGGAAAGAAAGGACATTTGTACAAATCTCACTGTTGAGGCTGAGCGCCTTGGACACGGCAGAGCTTCTTTGGCTCACCAGCAGTTGATGTTGGATTTTCAATTCTCGAGTCAGTGTATCACTCATTAGCTCACTTCTGCTGAGATGAATATATGTGTCTCAAAGTTCAATTCCCACACTCTTACACTGTTTAATGCTTTGCCTGATTTGTTTTTGGCCTAGAAAGGAGGCCTGCATCCTTTCTAGGTAAAGTGGCTGGCTAATTCACAGGCTGCCTGCCATGGGTGACTCCCACAGTAATTTCTGAGGAATAAGATGTCACTTTATGCGGAGCGAGTTTGCTCCCTTTATGGAGGGGGAATCCGAAGGCTGCTCCCCAGGCGGGCGGTGTCAGGGCTGGGCATTACCTTGGGCACAGAGCTCTGCCGTGGGCCACGGCGCAGCCCAGCCGTGCTCAGGAGCAGTGGCGGGTCCCTCCTAAACACATTTTAGGCTCTTGCATCTCTGGACTAGCTCTCTTTACAGCACAAATCTCATCAAAGTATTTACAAAAGCAGTCCTGTTCACCAGGCCAAATGAGGGAGGAAAACATGACAATTTTTGTATGCTTTGTCACTTATTTGGGAGCTGAAGTAGGACTTGGGAGATTCACAGGCCTCATCCTGGCCCTGTGCCCAGGAATGAATTACACTCTAAAATACTAAACTGCACACTTATGGCAAATGTTAAAATGCTGTTATTATAATAGCAGTGCAATATCATGATAGAGAGCAGAAAAATGACACACAGTAGAGCTCCTAATCTGAAAGACAATAACACTGTAAAATATATTTTAAAAAAATCCCAATTAAGTGTTTCCCAATATACACTCTAGTTTAATAATACTCATAGTTTTTCAACAGAATATACCAAATACCAGCTTAGTTGATTTTATTGGTATTACTGAATAATAATATGCATTACATGATTAGGTAATTATGGAATTGGATATTTATGTACCATCTAAAAATTAATACTTATATCATTCAACTGATTCACAAATAATTTAAGAAATCTATAATTATGAGCATGGAACGCTGCTTAATTGCCATATTAGATCAGAACAAGACAACACAGTTAAATAGAAATATTTTATGCCACAGTGTAGGATGATATTTCTATTAAAGATAAAAATTAGAAATCAGTATATACAGTTCATCAAATACATATGGATGAAAGAGCTACATAAATTTCAGTTTCGTGTTTTCCTTTCCAAACTGCTCTTAGAAAAAGCACAAAACCAGTTTTACAGATAATATAGACAGACGCAGATGTAAATACAGACATATGACTCTACCTGGGTTGTACATGATATTTACAACCATGCCTGGAGAGAATATAGCATGTCTGGGCAAGAGCTTACACTGACTGAAGCAATAACAGCCAGAAAACAATCCAAGATGCAACATAAGAAAACTACTCCCCTGTCAGCCAGACCTCCCAAAATGGAGATATTTCTTCTACCTGGAACAAAATTAGTCATGCTGTGCAGAGGCTGCAGCCAGGAGAGAGATGGGGACAGCCATGGCCCCCCGTGTCCAGGCAGTGCCACCATGCAGTGCAAACAGCCATATGTTCATCCTGTGGGAACTGTGAAGCTCTCAGCAGATAGTCCTGAGAAATCCGAATGTTCCACATAACGGCCACCTGAATAATCAAAGGAACCTTTGAATAAAGTCAAGCAAACTGTACAATGTGGGAGGCTTTGTAAGGAAATAAGCAGTGTAAACTGCTTCTGTCTAAGTCATTTTGCCAAAGTTTTGTGCCACTGTCTAGTTGGTGGCACAGACTCAGGAACATTTTGCCCATGATTGCCACCTGGCCACCCAGGAATTAGGGGAGAAAGACTGGGGTGATTTATTGGATTTATTACAGAAATTCTGATAAATTAACAGATAGCTACAATGAGTCTAGAAACACTAATTAGGGGGGGTTTACAATTTTTTTCTGATTTATATTCTTTTGGAATTACCTTAGTCATCTTCTACTAAATAGGAATTACTCTGGCCTGCCAAATAACCCATTTAAAATAGTATACACTTACACATGTTGAAATAAAAACTGGCCCCATTGTCACGCCTGGATGTCTTGTCTGTGTGAATCCACCTATCAATATTAACAGCTAAATTATCTTTCACTGACACCACTGGGCCCAGTCCTGTAAAATTTCAGAGCCATTTTAAAAGGTGTTTCACTAATTTACGGAAAAGGGCCTTTGGCATTTCAATTAATTAGATATCTGTTCAACAAATACTCTTCTGTTTCCCTTCAACATAAACAATGCTGTTTATTAACTTTAAAAGGGGCATTAAGATACCATATCTAAAAATGTTTTTATACCAATAAGAGCTGTAAAAGAACGGATTAAATTATTTGTGTACCCAATGACGCTGAGAATGTGTGAACAGCAGGAAGTTTCACCTCCGTTTTGCCTCAGTCAATCGCAAACTATCGGACCTAACAAAGAACCAATACTGGAGTCAATTTTGGAGAAGTGTAATGGTCTGTGAAATAGGAAAGGTCAGATTAGGTAATGCATTATTCAGTATAGATTTACACTCCGACTGTATGAATCTCTGACAGATTTAGATCTCGAGCATTTTATCAGCACTTTTGGGTGCATTCTTCCGTTCAGATTTATAAAGACTGAATAAACACACAGCAATGCTTCAAGAAACATACAGAGGTCAACATTTAAAATTTGTCTCATTGATTTGGACTTTCCTGCACTTATGGAATAACTGATCAAGAAAGTCACATGAACGTTGTTATGAGTAACCCTTTGTGAGCTTTTGCTTCAAAAAGTCAGATAATGCTAAACAATGGTTACTTGGGGCTGTCTTTTGCAATATACATGAGATACCAGCATTAAATCAATTTTAACAATTGTCATTAACATAAAAGTCAGACTGGGAGTATATTGGATAAGTGATTTACTTGTAAATGTTGTAGGATGATTTCTGGTTTTTTCAATGACTGATAAAGACTTGCCAGGAATCAAGACTAATCACAAACTTTTAAAGAGTATGGTTCTACACTTCACCCCAGTAATAGTAAATCCAGTTAAAGAGCTTCCCACTTTTCTCTTCCAGTCAGTTTCCAACTCCCTGCTACTACTCACAGCCTATTTGAACTGATACAACTGTGTGGGGTGCTGTGTAATTGACAAATGGAATAATCTAAACAGAAAAAAAAAATGGGGGGTAATACAGAACACAGGCAACTAAACAGATATTGCCACATAGACACAAAAACAGCCGTGTCTCATGCCACATACATGTGGCATGTGTTTGGTTTACAAATTAAGTTAAACAGAAAAGGAAGATTATAACCTTGAATTATAGCTTCTTCTTTACTACAATAAATTTAACATGGCACATGGAATATAAATGTTAAAGCAAGGACCACAACAGTGGGATGCAAGAAATGGATTTTCTCCTTTTTTGGAGAAATTTAAGAAAACTGCCTTTTAAAAAGGATGTTACAATAGCTATGTAGGAGGAGATCACAGATGATGGTGAGCTACTGATAGATGAGGCTGAGTAAACCTCTGAACCTCTTTGGGTAGGGAGAAGAGCATTACAGGGATTGTCTGAACTCCACCAGCCCCCACAGCAGTGATTCTCCTGAGTGGCTCTGCTCTGCCGGGGTCCCTGTCCAACAGGAAAAGCAAATTGCAGGCAGGGGACGCACCCTGTCCCAGCATGGCTTACAAAAACCCACACAGACTGAAATAACCACAAGCCAGATAATCTTGGCAGGTATTAGACACCACATAACCTGACCCTTCTACACATTTATGTCTGGCTTTTTAATCAATGTGGTTTGTGCCTGGGTGATGCTTGCAAATAATAGCCATCTTTCCCAACCACCACCTCTTGTTTCACAAATACACAGGAGTAAGTTAGCGACCTCCAAATTTCCATTTAATTTTATTATCAAAGACAGAAACCCAGTAGTTTTAATTGTTGGGGGTTTTTTATTATTTGTTTTCATTCTTGAAGATGCAATAGTAATCCAAAGAAAATATTTTCTTTGTCTACTCAGCTTCCAAGTCACTACATTAAAATGCTATGGATATAAATATTTCTAAGAGAATATGTGAAGACACCAGTTTCACCCTTCGCATTATTTCTGTGGTATCTCAGTTCTCTTCTTTCTAAAATAGCTATCACTTCTTCAGGAAGTATTTTCTTGAATAAATGATCCAGGCCTGTCCATCTAATTTCAGCAGAAAAGGCTGAAATAGATACCTTTCACACTATATGACAAAATTACATGGACTATAATTTAGCAGATAACCATGAATTTATAAAAAAACATCTATATGAAAAAGGCCCTTTATTAGACAATTTTCTGGCTCAGTAAACCATCTTCAAGAATCTCCAAACCTTTACTAAGTAACCAATTGTTGCTGTGTCACTGACTCACGGCAGACAGCTTTTACTGCATTAATATTCTAAAGATTTTTCCATTATTTCAATTTTACAGAGCCCATTCATCAGTATCACAACAATACTGAGATGCTATCCTAGCATTCAACTACTATTTCCAGAGGTACTAAATAGCTTTTCTCTTGTTAATAATTCATGACAGAAGCTGAAGTTGCCAGACTGTGTCTGTCGTGTTGTTCATAACCATTGAGGCCAAGGCCTTCCTGGGAGAAAAAATCATCCACCAGCTTCATGGCTGCCTTGTGGAAGCAAAAGCCTGTATAAATCGTCAGTTTTCCAGCTAAATTTCTATCTGTGCTGCCACACTAGGGTGGAGCAGCTGTGCCAAACCTGTCACTCCTGGAGAGAAGATATTCTCAGGATCACTGTTGGTAACAACTACACATCTTACGGAGAGGGCTCAGCCTGAATGAGGAGTGCCCGGCTGGTTACTCCATCCCTCTTTATCATTGACCAGTTGTGGAAAATTTCATCTGTTTTCACTATTTTGGGACTAGAGCAAGTATAAATTCAAAGACTGTGTTAAATGTAGTCAGTAACAAGAAGGAGAACAGGCAATTCAAACCCTTAAATTAAATAATCCCACGTTTTATGCTCAGGAGTTTACTATGCAGCTTCTATAAAGGTCTGCATTTACATCCAATAATACTTTGATGGGACTTACTTTTTCTGCTTGAGAGCTGGATCACTATTTTGTATACTTTAAAGTATCTAAATGCTTATAAAATATCTTTGGGAAAGAAAATTCCCAATAGAACTTGCATATTAAGTTAAGCTTTTCTACTGAGAATATTATTAAATCCCACTAAATCCTATTTCAATTCAGTCATCAGCAGCTCTGTGCAAAAATACATAGAAAGAATGCTGTAAGGGATTATGTTTGTGAAAGAATATCAGCCAGCATCCTTGGCTTGTTTCTTAGCAACAAAATAATGATGATTCCTAAAGAAAATTAATTTCCCTAAATCAATAAGTTACTGATAATACCATTTTAAATCACTTAAGTACTTTTAAGAACCTTAGAAAGATCAAACTATGAGAACAACTCCTGGAGATGGGTACTTTTCTTGCTGTAGGTTGCATAATGGCCAGGAATACAGAATAAGGGATTATAGCAGATTTCCCCCCAAATACTCTGAACCCTGAAAATTAAAGATCTCATTAAACGTACAGAATGATGTATGAAAAAAACTTTTATACTTGTTTAATACACTGTGAACTTATCCAAGAGGGAGAGAAATTTATTCTGAAACACTCATGACAGGTGAAGCAAGAAGATGCAAGATGTAAAATATTCCAATATGTTCTAGAAAGAAAATACTGGGTTTGGTGCTATTCTTTCTTTTCTCGAAGGATACTTCCATGTCCTTAGAAAGTGTTCAATTCAGTACCAACACTGAAACAGCATTTTCTTTTGAATAATGCCCTGGTGGTGGCTGCACAGGCAGCCTACCTTTGCTGCATGAGTAAAGAGAAGCACATGAAGCCAAATGTATTTCTTGTTTCCAGAGACTGCAGGTTAAGAAAAACTCTGCAGATGCACATTTAACCAATCTAGTGTAAGTATTCAGCTTTCTGAGGAATTTCTTTATGGCATTTTCTATGCTGATTTTCCCATAATTAAGTTTCATATTTTACAGTTTTAATGTACTTTTGGAGCTTCATTTTGATAGCTGATATTAACAGCCTTTTCCTCCATTCTATAGCAATTCCAAATGCTCTTTGTGTATGGCCATATTTAAATTCAAACAAGCTGTCCCTGTTTCTTCACACTGGCTAGCAGCAAGTATTTCAATTAATGTTTGAGGGATCTCTAGGGGGCTTTATGGCTGTATTGATAAGAGAGAAATGGTGGGGTTTTGTGCTTTTGTGGAATTCATGTGACACATGACTGAAAATTACAATGCACACAGAAATACCATGCAAAACAAAAAAATCAGATCGTTCAAGCAGCATCAAAGCATCAAACCTGAATTGAAGCCAATATTATTTGTTAACAGGTGTTAATGTGTGTCATTGGAGCTAAAACCCTGAAGGAAAGGGAGTTTTTGGCTCTAAAACACTAAATGAGAAATGAAAGAGATGTGTCTGTGTGTGTGACTTCAAGAACAGTCCTCATCATCTTGTCTTTGTCTTATAATGTTCTACAGGCACCTGGATTTAAGGCCATTTTCTTCAGCAGTTTCCAAACTCATATTACTAAAAACCAGGATGACTGAGTGGCAAGATACTGTAAACTGTGTAGTGTACAGACTATTTCAGAGTTCCATACCTTAGCCACTGCTGATCATGAGGATAAATAAGATCAATAGATTAAATGTGCACTCTAATGTCAACTATATTCATAAAATGAAAAGTGCAGTGAAGGTTAACTAACACTGAAGTCTATTCATTCACTTCAGTGCATTGCAAAATCATCAGTTATGGTTACTTTAATAGAGCTCATTTACCCTGCAAGATGTCTGGTTAAATGAAATAACTTTATCAAAATATATAGTTAAATTGTAGTTGGCTGAATCCAGATTTCATTTTCCAGTGCTTTAGCTCAGACAAATGTTTTTCATCCTCCCCTTCTAAAGCTGTGGCATTTTTCTATTCTGACCTTTATCTGGCATATATGATGGATAGACACTGCATTGACAGTACAACCACACATAGATTTAAACTGCCACGGCAGAAAGAAAATAAATGTGTTACGAGTAGTCAGAAAAAACTGCCAAGTACTGTATCTATTTTTTTCCTTTCTTTGAACTAGAAAAGCCTGTAGCTGAAAGCACGTTAAATACCTGTCTTTCTTTAAAAGATGACATGGCAAATATTGTGAACATCAAAGCATTAAATTTTTTTTTCATCTTTGGAAAAACAAAAGGGAAATTTACAGTATCTATATGAGTAAATAGATGCACAAACGATATTCTTTTTTTTTTTCCTTCAAGAAATACTAAATATGATTGAAAAATAAGTGTTATTTTGCTATATAATATCTGGCAATAGACAGTGTCTATTGTTCAAATTGCAGGGAGAAATATTTAGTAGCATTTACTTTAATTCCTTTTTATCTATACAGTAGTTAATGTTGTATGCAAAACAAAAAAAAAAAAAAAAAAATTCCAATAGAATAAATCCAGAATCAATGTTTCAAGATGTAACAATGTAACAAAACCATTTATAATTAATGAGACTTTCCTGCACTCTAGACTGCCAGAACTAATTTGGCCTTTTGCACCTGCATAGTGTCTTTCCTGCGTTTCTGTGCATTTATACAGAGCAGCAACAGAGTCTCAGGCAGTTTAAAATTCAGTTCTGGAAAATAGCAGAGAAGAATGAGTATCTACTTTAGCCGTGGAACAAGGAGTGCTTTGCAATCATGTCCTCATACAGCAAAGGACACTGGGGCAAGTCACCCTCTGTCCTTTCTTCCCTCATGACACCCAGGCTACTCCCAGGGCTGCTGTTTTTCCCAAACCTGTGGTTAGCCTCTGCAGGACAGGATTCCTTACACACACTGAGCAGTAGAGAACATGTGTGGTGAACACTACACCCTGGAATTCACATGCCACTGCAAAGAAAAAAGGGATAAGGGGATAAAAAACAGAGAAAATAAATGCTGCCTTCAATTCTCATTTATACATAGAAGCTGAGGGGTACAAAAGGCAAACCAGATCAGCTAAATGAATGAAAAACAGATGCCACGTACATGTGCCACACCATCCCTCCTCCCAGTGACACTCCTCCTGTCCCATGAACACAGCCAAACTCAGCTTTGTCCGCTCAAGCGACAGCCTTTTAAGCATCGCTAACAGATCCACTGGCCAAAAGCTGCCCCACCCTTGGGAGAGCAGAGATGCCTGAAGAAAAGTATTCCATGTCAAATCTCTCAAACCCTTCTCTTAAGAATCAGAGGGGTTTTTCCAGTTGGGTTCTGAAAATCAAATGCTGTATATTAGAAGCCACAGTTAATTATGACTTCATAAAAGAATTTTCAGATATGTATAGAAACAGTACAGAACTGGCTCCTGAAGGTAGGATAGCTACCCTGCAAAGAAATCAGATCCATGAAAAACAAATCTATAAAAACCACTGCTTTGGCATCTCTGGAAAAGCCCCTCTGCTGCTGCACATACCTGTGGATACTCATGCTTTTCTTCTCATTGTTCAAATCTAAAATCATGTGAAGCAATATCATTAATATTCCTACAATAGACATAAGAATTTTTGCAGGTAAAAAATACCATACATAAATACTTTTAAATAACGCCAAGGGGTAGCATTTTAACAAGTAGCTTACAAGCTTACAATCCTTCAAGAATATCTCCCAAATAATAATTCGACAGAGTAAATACAAGGGTCTAAGGAAAGTGCCAAAGTGTTTTATAACAATAACATAGATATTTATAGAAAAAAACCCCAGCCTGATAGTTCATTAATTTAAATAGTTCATTAGCTTTTCCACAGGAAAAAAACATATTAGCATTAGGAATATAAAGAATACTTAAGGCTGATGGATGTCTGCAGTCACACTGTTAGCAAACAGCTGAAACCTCTAATTAGGGCTTTCTCAATTTTTCCCATTTCTCCCTCAGCTATGTATATATGGCAACAGTAATTACTTCAGCAACATACAGTGTCTCCTGTGTGCCTGATAGAACACAAAATACCCATTCTCATTCTTAATCAATGTTTATTCATTTCCTCTCCATTTGCATAGTTGAATGAAATGTTAGTTCTAAGCATAAGAACTGCTCTAAACCTCCAGACAAAAACATTGCCTTAAGTACAAAGTAAAGGAGAATCCTTAACAAGACATTTCAGAGACATCTCATCTCCAGTGTATTGGCCAGAAAACTACCGCTTCTCAGATCTGCTCATTTACCACAAACACAGGCACCTGTATTTCACTGCTTCTGTTCTTTATTCATCGCACACATACTGAGCTTTAAGAGACCAAACTGATTCTGAGTTTGTAAGGACATTTCCACTGATTAGACCACAAGTAAATGAGCATAGGCTCCCTCAGGGTGTAGGAGAAGCACAGATGTGCTTCTCTATTATTCCATTCAGTTTTCCAAGTCTGTAAAACCACAGGCTGACAATGAGTAAGGAAATAATTAGAACAGTATATCTAGGATCAAATCAAAGACAGGGATATAATCCATCTTGCAGCATATATTGTTTCTTGGATTAGTGACATATATTAAAAAAAAATGTGTCTAGAGCAAATAAAGACTCTAAATTTTTATATTTTCATGATAGTTATTATGTGTGACACTTAATCAAAATCTGTCCAACTACTGACATTTCACAGTGTCAATGAGAATGATTTAAAAGTAAATTTTTTAACAGTGTTTTCAAATATCTACTGAAGCCAGCTTCCTTTGACATTTCCTTGTAGACAAATTTTAAATAATTAAAACTAGTAATATCAGGCAACTTTACTGCCAAGACACTTAGCTCTGTCTGAAGTGAATTATACATATTGTTGTTAGCACTGGCTGGGAGGCACTGTGCTGAAAGCAGCCTTTGGTATAGCACTTCCCGTTTATAACAAACATCATGGCTAGAAAACCTTGCTACATATGGAAGGCACCTCTGTCAGACTGTCCCTTTTGGACAAGCAGAACATCAGAGGTCAAACACTGCCAAATCTGAATGCAACTGGATAGCCCCTCATTAAAGTAAGACAATTTTAGTCAGTTCTGCCTAGAACCATTCCACCTCTTTAAGTACTTAACAAAATTATTAACCTAGAGATGTGGCAACCCTGTACTCTGCAGCTGTATGAACTTTTCTAATCCCTCAGGATAACAACTTCAGGGAGCTCTAATCTTAACTTTGGTACTGCAGGTCCCTGCCTAGGGATAGCTGAGTTTAACTGATGCCCCTCTGCACCAGTACAAGGTTCAGGGCACATATGTATGTCAAGGTGTCTGCTCATGGCTGTGTTTGGGGGAGGCGCCCCTTGAAAGGTATTGTGGAACTATTTAAAACACCAAGAAACTGTGAAAATGAGAACTGTTCACACTCAGAACATTATATATATTGCTACTCACTAAAGGAATACAATTACCAGAGAATAAAAGAAAAATAAACATATTGGCACAATCCAAATTTTGCCTGAACTATCAGTTATTAAGAGCCACCAAACTGTCTTACACTGTTTTCCATCCACCCAAGCCCAGAAATGGTTTAGGCACAGAATAGCCATGCCTATTTTGCCAAGGAACAAACCTCTCTAATGAAGACACGGCCATTTAGATGCCTCAGCTCTTACCTTATTTGCATTATGAAATCTTTCTTCTGTTCTAGGGGGGGGGAAGGGGGGGTATTAAATAGAAGCAATATAATGCAATAAATGTGAGGATTAAGTGGTATTTTCAGTCTACTCTGAAAATACAGAACAGCCATGACAGTTCTGAAAGAGGAAAGTTTATAGTGTTATTCTACAGCTGAAAATAAATATTAAAACTCTCCTGCTGTGAAAAAAAATTAATCAACTGTACATTGACATGACACTAAAGTGCATGTTGATACAAGTTACATAGAAGTAGAGGTGTTAGACAAATACAAATCTTACAAGTTCTGGGAATTCATCACATGGGCTGTAATGCTGTATCTAATTTGCAGCATCCCATCCAAGGAAGATGAAAATTAACAGGGCAAAGTGCAGATCATCACATCATCTGAAATCTGGAAAGTCTGGCCTCTTCTTGAAAGAGTTGGTTTCTTTACTGTAGGGAAAATAAAAACTTGAGAAGTCAGATAGTGATAGGTGATTATGAGACTGCAATGAAGGAGATAGAAGTGAACTCTGCTCCATGTTCACTGTGGGAAGAACAAATAACAACCTTAAACTGCAAAAGGAGATTCAGGTGACAGAAAATATTCTTACAAAATAGACAAGCTGCTTCAACTCCCATCCCTCATCTATCTGTCTGTTAGCTGAATAAATTAAATATGTGGCCAACTGTTACATATTTTGAAGTGAAAAAGTTTATTTTAAAAAATTATTAGGCATGAAAAGGTACATAGTTCACTAAAGATAGCAGCAAAAAGTTCCATCAACTTTTATAATTTTGGGATCTTGCCCCTTAAGAAGATTCAGTGCTGATATAGCTGTTTCCCATTTGATAATGTGTAAAAAGAGATAAAAATATTTTAGTAAGTTCCTAATCTCTACAGCAGAAGAGCCATTTTTAGCCAATAGTACATCAAAAGTGATTGTGTAGTGCTTGGAACAAATGTATTCATTTTTTCTAAAGTTAGAGCCACATGTGTTCTGAAACATAAAAGGCAATTACTATTCTATTTAATAGGTTCCATGCTACTTTTTCATATACCACCTTTTCCTGATACTAAGAAAAAATTTAAAATAGCAGAACTTTCATGAGACAGCAAGTGTTAACTGACAATTTATGGTTTTGAAGGCCGATAACCCTGTGCTGGTGGAGTGGTTTTTTCCTTTATGGTTCATCTTACATAAAATCCAATTTTGTTCAGTTTTCTTAAGTGCCCAAAAAGCAATATCCTGGTAAGAACATTGTTGAAAGCAGTAATTGAGTGAAACAGCTATGAATCCAAGCCCTGCACTTATCTAGAAAATACAGGGCATTACAGAATAATTGTCTTCACTTTGCAGTTACTCCAAAAGCAATATTTTACAGATAAATGCAAAAACACAGGGTGAAAAAAACACCTTTATTTTTCAGCATTACTTGGACAAGAGTTCAGACAATGGTCTGAAAGCTTTTTACAATTTTGCCCCCAATTTTGTACATTTGTTATCAGACAGTTTCAAATCAAGTCAGGCTGAAGGTTTGTACCTGGGCTATCAGTTCAAAACTGATGGGATTTTTGTTACAGAAGGTTTTCAATTACTTATCATCATGAATTTATAAGGAGAAAACCTCCTCCATCTTGGGAGTAGATTTAGATTTACATTGCCAACCGTACTTTGATTTGATTTTTTTATAGATATATATTTTATTTGGAAAGTACAAAGAATTTTTGGATAATAAATTGACTAATGCTAAGGGGGAGGTTCTCAAAAAGCCAGTACAAATGACAGCTAAATACGAATATTAAGAATTTATTACATAATATGTCACAGCTAAATATTTGTTCGAGCACTCAAAAAAATCAGCAATATGCTGAAAGATTGTGACTGTGTAATGCAACTTGATCAGTGAAGCAGTTATTTCCATTTCTAACTATTTTATTATATTTGCGTTGAATTAAAATTGATCTGATTATATTTCTATATTTAATCCAGTGTTGTTGTTCATAAAGCAGACATATTGGTAAAGTCAAGACAGTTGGGTTCTGACCCATCCTTTCCTCAAAGTTCCCAAGGCCGCAGTGCTGAGGCAGCGGCGGTTCCAAACGGGAGGGGGGGTGAATGGAGACAGCACCCAGCAGTGCCCGCGGTGTGCATTCAGAGCACCTGCCGGTTGGAGAGTTCAAACACTCCTCTGCAACACCGGGGCTGCAGTTCTAAGCTTGCCCGCCCAGCCCAGCAATGATGTTCTTATACCACCTTCAGTTTATGCTGCTCTGTACTGGTATTGTACTGGTGGGTAAGGGCAGATTCTGTGTTATGTTCGGGGATTGCAAAGAGCACACTTGAATGCTAAAAAAGCACAAGAGAATGCTGCTTGCAGATGTTCTAAAAGCATAGCAAACACCTCTTAGGTTCACAATTAGGTCTTCTGGATATCTTGATAATTACAGCTGAGAACTAGGCCTAATCAAATTTCAGATTAACACATGCTTCTGTCTGTTTATATATAACAAAGCCTCCCAGATAACAAGTGTTTTTAATTGAAAGATATTAAAATTCTTCTGGGGATTTCATTCCCTCTGCCACCACTCTTTGCCTATAAAATTAGACAACGATCATTACTGCTTCCACACTTCTGTAAAGCTTAGACTCTGTCTGAAACTATCTGAGTTTACAGAGTTTTACTGGACAGGCTTCTTAATTTTGGGAACGTAAACACTGCATCTTCAACATTTCTTCAGAAAACATCACCTCTCAATTTCAATACAGTATGCTGTACACTGATTACACTTGTTTATATATTTTGGCAAAGACAGGGCCAAAGTTTTTCACTTAAAAGAGATATCCCTCTGAAAAAAAGATTTTAATGAATGTTGCTAAAATATATCTTACTATTCCCTTGAATTCAGGCAATAAAAAAAAATTGTTTACTATCCTAAGCATTTCATTAGGTCTTCAGTGTAGATTGCCTGCTTCTTTAATCAATAAATTGTGGACACATGGGGCCAATCTATTCAATTTATTTAAACTTAAGATCATTTTGATTCAAAGTCATTTGAATTTCTATAGTTATATATCATTTATCCAGTTTATATATATAGTCTGTACACTATCTCCTTACTGAGGTGCAATTTTATTACCATATTTTAGAAATAATTAATGCTGCAATGATGTTATAGCAACACACACGTACTTGACACTAATGGATTTGTTTTCACTGCTTTTGGGTATATCTCTACATGATCTGACAGATTTATTCTTCAACTGAATCCAGCCTAAGAGTCAGTTCTAGTACCGAGTACACAATTCATTTATTACTAATGAGGTGCTTAATCAACATATATTTGCTATTTTAGCTGTGGAAAGTAGTACTGAATATAACACAAACACAGAATCAATGAGCCAGAAAATATCCTTGCTCTTCCTCCCGAGGTGTTTAGGAAGCAATAGTTTCAGACCACAAAAAGACATCCCTAAATTGCAATCCCAACCCTAGAACTTTAAAATACCATTTAGATAAATAATAAATTAAATTATACCACAAATAAATACACCTGAAGTACCAGCCAGGTACTTCACACTCAAACAATTTTGAGTTCAAAAATTGGAGGCTGTTGTATGAATTTCAGAACTGCAGAAGCAGCACAAACTCCAAGAGCTGCGTTTGTTGTCTTAGGAAAATATTTTCTGAGTAGTATTATACTGGCACAATATTCTGCATCCTTATCTCCAAGGTCAAAGAGTTCTCCATAACAGAGAAAGGTTGCCTACTTCTACAGTAACCATGCCTCCCTTTGCAATGAAGTGGCCCTGCAGGAGAGCACAAGGCTGTACCAGAGCTGTGTGCACATCGCTGCGAGGAGGTTGGCAGGAGCTGGACCAGGATGAGAAGCTTTAGAGTCATCTGGGCTCCCATTTACATCTTCTCTTGCAGGCAGGATGAGAACTGGCAGGTAACTAGTGGGAGGGCACAACGGCTCCTCTCCATTTTAATTTTAGTCAAGCTGAAAGGAGGGAAGTACGAAGGAAACACAAAACTTCCACTGCAGTCTACAGAGTATATTTCAGTTCACCCTTGCTGCACAAGCGGTGAAAGGAAAGGAGCAGATTGTTATGGGATTTTTACAAAGGCAGATCTCAGACAAGAAACAGAGAACAAGGATGAGAAACTCCTAATTCTGCACTCAGTTAAGTAGAAAACACCATATCTACACATTTGCTAAAAGAAGTTACAGATCTTCACTGGCAGGGGCTCTTTGGCCTCTCAGGTTCCTCCCAGCACAGCAGCTAGAGGTATGAGCAGGTGTAAGAGTCAGGTTCTGCGTGTTCTCCAGACCCCGACTGCTGCAGCTGCCTTTAGCTTCAGCAACATTTGGCTGTTAACAATGCTTCTCAATCAAATGTCACAAAATGGCACTAAAGTATCATTTTAAATGCTCTACAATATGCCCCCAGATTTCTTAATTTATGTTCCCTTATAATACAATTTGTATAGTATCTATGGTCCCTTATAACACAACTTGTAATTGTGTGTATATATATATATATATACATATATATGGTCAAATAATGTTAAGGAGTTTACTTATTAAATGGTGTAAAAATATTATAGAATTAGATGGTACACTAGACTTTGGTATAGAATATGTCAAAGAAAAATTAATTCAGCTCTTCAGCATAATATACTGTGAATATTGTTTCCATTATACTTGTACAAAAAGCTGCCTGAGCGAGACAATGTCTCATTCTGGACAAAGGAAGATGAGAGTATCTCTCATCTCTTCAACACACAAGTTTGTTCTGCAGCTTTTTCTTGCTCTGGATGCCGTGCACAAGTGGAGGGAACGAAGACACCCAAGACTAATTGCTTGTTCAATAGCTAATTTTCCATGAATATTGCAGGCACAGAAATGGATGGAAAGGCAGGGGCAACTCGACATGACTAACAGCAGCATAATGTTGATAAAAATAACTGTTTACAAGCAAATTAAATAAGTTGAAAAACACTTTCACACATCAGCAGAAACATGTAAACAACGGGTTTCTAATGTGGCATTTGACATTCTTCAGAATGATACAAAGACTACAAAATTTTAAAATTTGTTAAAAAATATGATGCTGGCAAAAAGAGAAACCACTTGGCATGAAAATTCTGTAGATGATTTCAGCTACAATATTTTAAAAACAGATTAAAATAGGGATGGCAGGTAGGATCAGACATGTGGTCTATTCGCTTTTTCTCCTTTTACTACTTCTCTTTGCTGAAACACAAAATCAACCAGCAATCCGTGTGCTTTATGGCATAATCTCTCCAAAATTACTAGGGCTATAGTCATGACTAAGCCAGCTCTCCTCTGTTACTAAATCTTATTCAAGCATCTCACCTGCTGAAGTCACAGGCACAACAAAAGTCGTATTTTACTACAAATACATCTAAGGTATAAGATGTCTTACAGGTTGGAAAATCCTTAGCAACCCCATCTACTCCAGTATGGATGCCCGAAGCAAGAGAAATTCTGATAAGCTAAGTTCATTCAAAGACATTCCCAAAATCCACAGGCAACATTTGCTGACTAATTAAACCAGTTGCTAGACTCTCATTTTTAACACAATGAATGCATATAATTTAGCAGTCCTGGACATGCAGATTTGGTTTTGAAAAACAGCATGATAAAGAGCTATATGGTGAGTACTTTCGTATGTTGGTCTATAGAAAACAGTTGTTTAAATATGCCAGATCACTGTGTAAAGGCATCACTTCACCTCAGACTCAGCTGCAGCAATTTCTTTATGAAAACCCCAACTGGGATTTGTGATTATGTGCAATGGCCCACAGGTCATTTCAGACTCTTCAAGAGACACTGTAATAAGCCAGAAGGTTTCAAAAACATTCCCAGGTGGAAAAGCACCTGCACAGAGATTACCACTAACATTTGGTTTTACAGGTTTGGATCACTTCCACAGTGTTTTATAGCAACTCCAAAAATTAGGATTTCTCTTGGTAATCCTTTGTAGAGGATTGGATAATATTTTATGAAGACTGCAGCCTATGCTTCTAGGTTACCAACACAAAAGTAGTGACTGAGTAATGAATAGAGTACAGCCTCTGCCTGGGCTGAATTTCCACAGCAAGGATTAGATTTCAAAGTTATGAAGAGGGATCTAGGAGCTTCATCTTTCTCCTATGACCCTGTAGAGCCTCAAGGAAGCTCATGGGGATAAGCCTCCAAGTGAGATAAAATGTGAGCACTATTAGACCTGTTGTTCTTTCGTAACTCAGATGGGAAATATCTTTTTCCACAATCAGTCCAGTTCCCTTCATCATGTCCACAAAGAACTGCAGCATTTATAATCATGGTCAACAGAGAAAAAGCTCAAGTTCGTAAAAACATTTCAAGCTTGAGTACTTATACAGAAAATTGTTTTTCTTTTCAAAACACAATTTTTGAAGTGTCCAAAAAGTACATTCTGTAAAATATGCCCAAGTGCTTCTTGCCACATCTCTGATGCCTAATTTAAATGAAAATAAAAAATACCAGTCACAAAGCAGCAGGCTGAATCCTGAGACTAGTCTGTCCCAGCAACCAGAAAACTCAAGCTAAAGGCTTGTGAATATTTATTCTGGACCAGGTTCTGATTATCTTATGTATGCTGAGCAGTTATCTTACTCCTCATATTACTGCACTGAAATGGAAGTATCTGCAGAGTTTATATCCCCACGTACCTGTTACTTCACCTGGGCCATATTTTGCTGCTAGGAAATTATGAAAATACTTTTGGCCAGGCTTTTTTACCATTAAAAAACACAATTTATGGTATTGTTGCATTTTGACATCATACTTTGACAAGCCTAACTGCTGAGAGGAAAGGCTGTGCTGCAGTTGCTACAACTGGATATGATTGTCCAGATGTATTTCCTTCTGGCAAATTAAAGCCTTCAAAGTAATCAGTTATTACCATTGTTTGGCAGTTGTTGAATTTCTAACCACTGGATGTCACAAAACCGCTGCTGCTTATTTTCAAACTACTCCCAGTGGCAAAACACAGACTACTGTCCACCTACACACAGGTTTTCCTTAGGAGGGAAGAGGGAAAGCCTAGTGGCTGTTTTTGCCTTCTGAACAATGGCTGGAGCTCTCAATTCAGCGGTCTGCTGAACATACCATGAAATGTCATCTCTTGTGCTAGTCAGGAAGAGTTGCCACCACATCCTCCCTTCCCCACCCTTTGCAGGATCGCATTATCTCCTACATGCTCTTTGACTTTTCTTTCTCCTGGTGATTATCTCCTGGTATTTCTCATTTCCTTTTGCAATAACAATGAAGAAATAATGTAGTTGCCTTGGGGAAGACCATGCAGAATGGCAATCAGAGAGAGCAAGACGCTCAACCGCTCCATAACTTCCTCGGTTTTATCTGCGTTGTGCTATTACCTCATGTCATGTATAGCTTCCCAGGATGCAAAGTAATTGACAAAGCACACACATGATTACTTCTAATGGACTATATTTACATGATTTCTGTCTCTAATAAATTACAAAAGGTTTTGTGAAGGTCACCTTGTTAATGCAGGGACGCAGGACACACTGCTACCCCATATTAATGCAGAGTGGGACCCCAGCTAATGAAATTTGCAGTTCCTGGGTGAACGGCTCATCCAGCAAATGCTTGTATTTCGATGCACAGTGTGTTTCTGCCAGCACCATCAACTGATACCCCACCACAGATCCACTAAAGCCTCAAAGGAAAAGATTTGGCAAAGAGAACAAAAATCACAAGTGACCCTTCTAAAGGCTTGAATTTTTAAAACTGGTCATTTTTAAAAATGGTCTCTAAAAATTCTGATGGAAATTACCATGTGATGGCATTTCATTTTTTTTATGATTACCATTAAGAAGCATCCAGATTTAATCTGGAAAATTTGGCCAAAGCTGTGGGCAAACAGAATATAGGAAACAGGTGCCTCTTTAAGAATCTGACCTTCAATTCTTAATGAAAAGCTCAGAAATTAAAAATTGAAAATATATATCTTTACTTTCAGGAACTGCCACTTGAAAAAATTTCCTCTGAATTGTTTTTAAAACATATTTCTTAGTTGCTTTACGTGGAGAAAATGTTTCATTTTCTCTGAAGTCCTCAAACCTAACAGTTCAAGCTGCTCTGCAAGAAGGACCAGCTCAGTCAATTCTTATAATTTAACACTCATTATAAAAATAAATTAATAATAAAAGAGGAAAATTGAAACAAACAAAAAAAATCATATAAAAGAGTCAGTGGATTTTTTTTCTTCCAGGTAGATTGACTGACAATGCATACAACTGTGCGCTAATAAGAATTGTAGTAGAAGAGGCTATTTTATGTTGAGTAATGTCCATTACAAATCTAACATCTTCAGGGAGATAATTTAAAGAGATGTTATTCAAAATAGTATATTGATGCATTGCTCAGGCAGAAATTTCAATCCACTGAACTCAGGGAACTTCCAAATCCACGGCTTGTTCCCATAGCAAATGCAATAACAGAGCTTCACTCATGCAATATTTCCTTTTCTTAGGAGCTGTCAGAGCAGAGTCTGGCAGTCTAAAACTCTATCAGGGGACTGCTTTTACTACATTTGTAACTCTAATCTACAGGTGCTGATATGCTCCTAATTCTTAAAGTTATTTTTGCACTCTGTTCTCAGTTACATTTGATCTTGAAAGTCAGGAATATGAGCACAAATCCAGACTGAAACAGCAAAACCACAGCACTTCAAATCTCACTGAAACACACAACCCAGTGTATCACATAAAGCTGGTCTCATATGTTTTTTATTACAGTAAGCTGTTGCTACCGCTTGATGGACAATACCCCACTTTTTT
>WBMY01007081.1:162993-255766 GCA_013397315.1 Donacobius atricapilla | reverse complement strand
TTTTTTTTTTTTTTTTTTTTTGTTAATACCGATAATTTCAAGAGTTGCTATTCTGGAAACATTAAATTTCTCAGAATCAAGCTAGACAAGGAAAATGGTATACTTCTGTTGCTAAAGGAAATCCTTGATAACAGGATGAACCAAACACTAAAGAAACAAAAATATTTGACTTTAAGGTCTCAACCCCCCGACCTTCTGTGTTACAGATTACAATAAAAACCTCAGCTAAATATACTGGAATTACCTTTTTTTTTTTTTCCTAAATTTATTCTGAAATAGTACATTTCCTTTTGAATTTAAGAATGAGTGAAATAAAGCCTCACATAATTCAACCATTCTCCTTTCAATTTGGTTAGACAATGTAAAATTGAATCAATAGTTTAGTTCAGGGCAAAGAACCGTTGCAGCTGCTGAGCTCTTGTTCAACTATAACATAAAAACACACAAAAATAAGGAAACTAAGAAAATATATTAGGAGTCACCTAACCTCCTGAGAAATAGCATGTAAGCCATTTAAGCACAGCTGTTATGCTAGAACTTATATTTTGGCTTACTGAATTAAAAAACAATGTAGCACACTCATATAATATGAACTTTCAAGGTATGTGAAGGTACAGAGCTCCCACTGAAACAGAACACATCAGAAATCTGAAGATCACTGAAGATCTGGGTTTATTGACTGTAAATGTGCTCAGTGGTGCTCATATACCATCAGGACCCCTTATCAGAATGATTTTTGGTGCAATAAAATTGAGCTTATTTTCTTATTAGTCAGAAAGATATGTGGATATAGACCAAGTATTTTGGACAATAGCAAAGTGGTGGAACTTTGGCTATTATATCTAGAAATTGCAAACTTCGACAAAGAGGAATTTAGGGGTTGGGCACTTCCAGAGTAAATGGAACAAACAATCTCCACTTTCTTGTCAGAGGCAGAGACCATTCATCTCCAAATCCAAAAAATATATTTACAATGTAAAGCTATGCTAGGAAGTGTCTTCCTTGATCCACCTTAAAACAAAACAAACTCCAAACAGAGCATGATGATGAGTATAGTATAAAGATCATTTTGTTCAATCACCATTGTTCTTTACACAAAAACTAAAAATCTGAATTAAATTTGAGCTCACCTATACACTTTGAATCTGCTATCTATAAAGAAAAGTAATTGTAGTGAACTCTCTTACTAGGTTGCTGTGTACACGAGCTCAGTGGTGTTTGGAGCTCTCAGGAAGGCAGTTCAGAGCTCTGGGTAATTCAGGCTCTGCAGGCTGCTCTGTGGCCAGCACTATTCTCATGTGTCCTGCAGTGCAGTTCCGAGAGCCTCACCTCTGCACTGGGCACTCGGGACAGCCTCGGGGTGTCCATCACTCCTTTGCCTTTCCAAACCTCAGCTAACCTCCATTGAGGTCAAACACTCCCTAAAAAAATATCAAGTAGGATACAGTTTTGGGTGGGTTTAGTTTTTCGGGGGGTAAAAGGTAAGGAGGGGTTAGGGGGTTTCTTTTTTGTTGACATTGGTTTGGTTTTAGGTGACCTTTTTGGGGGTTTTGGCTGGTTAGTTGGGGTTTGGGGGAGGGTTTTTTTGGTCAGTTCCTTTTAATTAATAGGTTTTTTAAAAGGATTTGAAGTCTAATAGGTTCTTAATCTTTTCAAGGAAAAGAGTGAAAAAATCAAATTATCAGTAAGCTGTAAGAAATAGTTTGCTGTCTTGTAGTTTCCCAGATACTTGCTGATCACAGAATTACCCATTCCCCCTTTCTCAGTTCCTTTCTTTGTGCATATGTCAAATGCTGGCATGCAGGCTGCCCAAAGGGAATAGAATATCATCTCCAGAAAGTTGTTAACATAAGGCTGTGCATGTACCATACCATTATTATGACAGTTTGCTCTAAAGCAGAAGAGACAAGCAGAACAGGGGAAAAGTGCACAGCTCCTCTTTCTACCACATGTCTCCTGTTCATTTATTCCTTAATATTAACCTTACTGGGGTCTCACGTGGGGAACTGCAAAGCACAAAGCGCTTCAGCAACTCAGTTTGCTGTAGCTGGGTTTGTCCTTTTTCATTACTGACAATTAAGAACGATCTTGTCCAAAGGCTCATGAATTGTAGACTTCAGTCAAAACACATCACAGAAGCACCCTGTGTCACAGGAATCTCCCAGCTCTTCCCTTCTCTGAACGGTGGGATCATTTGGGTATGAGTTGCAGGGATTTCCCATGCTGCAACAAGCAGTAACCTACAGCAAGAACCACTCACTTGATATTGCTTGAAGTGGCCAATCTGGATCAAACTCAATTAGCAAACTTGCTTCAGATATGTTATTGCTCCTCAATTCTTCTGCCTCATTATATTCCCATCTCATAGAGCTAGCCTGGAAATACTTGAAAACACATGACTTGCATAAACATCTTAAATAAAATATTAATGAGTTCTTGTTCCATTAGCTTCTTGAGTATTTTCCCCAGAGTGAACACTGCAGACTTGAAATATTCAAGAACTGTTTCTGCTCTCATATTGCCAGTTCCTATCAGAGCTATCTTCTGCTCCTTTCCCAGCACTACAGCAATCACATTAGCCTCTGGTATTCCCTGCCCTCTTTCTCTAATAGGCCCCAAAGAGATAGTTTTTAATTTCCTTTCTACCTCTTGCATAATTAAACCAGAGAACCCCTGTCTCCCATTCTGTGATTTAATGAAATCAAGAACAGTAAAAGCACAGTATTTCTCACCTATCAATACTCAAAATTGTCTCCTACATTTTTGTACTGATAGTGTTTTTAAAACTGAGTTGGCACATAAATTTGACCCAGTCAAATTTATGTATGGGTTGGATCAATAAGGCATTCCTCTCCACCATTTGGCAACTTGCTAAAAAATAGCATTTTGTGTCTTTTATAAATAACATCAAAGCAAAGATTTCCTTGGTTTTGGACAGAGTGCCCAGTCAGAAGAGCAGAGTTAGTCTCAAGGACAGGGAGCCAGAAAGGCCCTTGCACCCTCATCAGGACACCTGTCTTAGGGAGTGAAGACAAGTCCTTTCCCAACAGGAATCCAGGCAGCTCACAGAGAGGGCTGGCCCTTTGCAGGTCCCTACCCCTCATGCAGCATTTATTTTGGGATAACCCTTTCTCTCTCTTTTGTGCCCTTGGCACAAATGTTTCTCCTATATTCAGAAAAAAAATCATGGACAATAGCTAGATCTGAATATATTTTGCTTAATAACTCTTCCAGCTAGTTCACACATAAATCAAACCAGTTCCAAAAAAAGGATATTTTAAGCATTGCAAAGGCATGGAGTTTAAAACATTTTACTATATAATTTGGTTTGTGGGTTTTTTGGTTAATTTAGTCTAAAAATAAAGATAGAGATCAAATATGAAACAACAGAAAACAAGTGCAGACACATGCCAAAAGGGATCACTTCAAAGATTGGTAATATTACTCATTTTCTGCTAATTTCCGTTTTTTTATCTTATAGATTGTCAACAGACCATGAGTTCTACAGAAATGAAAAAAAGACCCACCACACAACAACCTGAGAAGAGGATCTGGTGTGATGAAGGACCCACAAGAACAGACTGAGCCAAATACTGACAGATGTTCACAGACTACTTCAGCCAGTTTGCCTCCCCAGCAAAGGACACTTTTTCTTGTTGAATGACATGGGTTGCACTTGCAGCACGTTACCAGCTTTCTCATGTTTTTTGGTTTTGAATGCTCTTCCACTTCAAAAAGTTAAATTCAAGGACATTTTCCCACTCTCTCAACTCACATTACTCCAGTATTGAAGATGCTGGAAGTTTGTGCTCTAATTCTTACTAATAGAGCTTTTCTTTATACTCTTGCACATCTTCATGAACACTAAATAATTTCCTTTAAAAACCCTAGATATAATTGCACAAAAGAAAAAAAAAAAAGAAAAAGTGAAGCAAATAATGATTCATCCATAGCCACATTACATTCATGCCATCCTTGTCATAAACCAGATACTAACACCTACTACCAGGAATTAAATTCACCACCCTTGGCCCCAGATTTCATCAACAGCAAAAGTAATGCCCACATGTGAGGGAAGAACCATATGTGCACATTTATTTCCATATATTTTGCTATATGCATATGATCTTGTGTTTATATAAACAAGCACTGGTTAATAAGGGGGAAGTCTTGCCTTACAATCAGAAGGGAGGTTGAGAGACCAAGCATAAAGGCACCGCACAGTCAGGGAATAAATAAAGAGAACAAACATATGGATTTCTAACCAGTCATAGTATGGTTGAACCTTATGGTTCTGAAAACTGACATTTTCTTTGTATTAGCTCTGGGGGTAATTGGTTGTACTAATTTTGGCATTAGTTTTATATGCGTGTAAGACCTCATATTCTTTCAATCATAATTTTAAGTTATTAATTTAAATTTAAATTATTAATAATTTTAATAGGAAATACAGATTTTGTAAAAAACTTTCTTTAGTTCACATTTTTAATAACAGAGATAAAATAGACTTCTCTAGAGTTTTTGATTAGTATCTAGTTCAGAAAATTCACTAAAGAAGCTGATAATCTTGAGGTATTCTTACCCCTGTAGATATTTCATTGAAACAAGAAAATGTTCTATTTCATCAACATTTTTGTGCTAAAGAACTTAGCAGACCATAATAAGCAAAACATCTTCACAGCCCTGATCCTCCTGTGGGGAAGAGCTGGTGTGCCCAAAGTGGAGGATGACCAGTTGCCATCCTTCCCACAATCCTACAGGGACTACACACTCAAAAATCATGTGAAGACCCCTTTAACTCCAGCAGATGTGTAAAGGCACGAAATATCCTGCACCTTGAATTGCTCTGTTGCCACTCATGTTTCGCGCATTACAAAAAAAAAAAAAAAAAAAGGAAAAAAAAAGAAATTCCAGAATATCACTTTAAGTTATCTTCACTATTTCATAAAATCTCTTGAGTGGAAAGTGACTTGAAAGGTCAAGGATTACAGAAGAAATAACGTGTAATAACTCAAAACTTTAAGCTTGTGAAGGGCAGCTGTTTTTTCTTTTTTTTTTTTTTTAAGGAATCTTTAGACAATTTGGGGTGGTTTTTGTTTAGCAGGTAAAATAACTGCTCTAGCAAACTATCAGCTTGTGGCTATTTCCTGGCCAAAATTCTAAGACCTTAAAAAATTTGGTTCCTTGACACCCATTGCTTAGTAATCATCTACCCTGGCTTGATATATAAAGAAAATTAGTTGAAAATATTTAAAGAAGTTAATATATTGTTGCAGAACCATAAAAAGCCTACAATATAATTCCCTATTGGAAAGATATTGATACATTTTGGTGTATTTATGCCCCCTAAAATGAAGGAAAGAAACAAATACGTTTCAGCAGAGCTTGTTCACTGATTAACTTGCTTTGAGTTATTTCTAAATGAAATACTGCATGCAAGTAAAGCCATATACTTCTTAGCCTTGTCTTGGTCTTTTAATTACCTTGCACTTCTTGGAAGACAATTTGGACTGTAACAGAAATGGATTTGAAACACTTGATGCCTTCCCGTCTACAAAAAATGTATTATTGTAACCTTGTCATTAGCTTATTGAAAAAAACTGTTTTGCACTCAAAATTAAATACTATGTTTCATGGAAAATAATATTAAAACAATTAAAGAAATTATGTATGCATTTGTTCCTTCCTCCTTTGGAGATTAAAAAGAGCCTGAGGCAAATGATTCTTAAAGCTGTTTGCTGTCAAGGGGCAATGAAGTGCAAATGGAAGCCAATCGAACTTGGTGATTTGTTTACTCAGGAAGACAACTGCTGGAGAAAAATGGAGGATTTTAACAATCAGCCAGGCACATTAGATAAGGGACAAACTGGTATATGATATAACATTATTAATAAGGAGACATCCTTTGGGGGATTAGAGAATAAATACTTATCTTCCTTGAGGATCAAGGAATTTACTTCACCTTATCTGAGTTTGCTGGTCCAATAGATATCCTTATCTGGTTTTTCCCAAGTCCTCAGGCAGTACAGACATCACAGGTTTTTACTTTAGTAAAAAAAAAAACCAACAGTAATCCCTATTGTCTCCAAAAGCAAAGCTTTGTAAAATGGAATTGGTTTAATGATTTCATGGTCTGTATCTGGTGAAATTAAAATTTGTGTTATCAGGTACATATCAATGACTTCTAAATATGTGGTGCAGCTTAATTATCCCCTACCCACTGGCACATACAAAGGACAGGAAAAAAAATTTTTCTTCATTAAAATGCCTGCATGCAAAATGCCTAATCCAAAATCTGCAGCAGCAAGTAGAAACCTTCCTGACACACACACAACATGGCTTTATGACATTTATTGTTAAACTAATTACAACAACAATTTTTTTTTAACTGCCTCAAGTTTATATGCTTCATGATACAAAAATCCCATTCTTTCGTCCATTTCATCATTAAAATCTTGTTAAAAATCTATGACAGACAGAAGTTCAGTCTTTTTGTGGTAATAGCTGGTGTCAAACTCATATCTTTTAATCTAAAGCTATTCCGAGGCCAACAGTCTAATTTGAAGTTTACACCAAACAGCTTCCCACACAGCCTGGAATTCTCACTAGCTGTCCATGTTCTCTCTGTGAGTAACTGGAAAATGAGCAGAAGCAACACTGACAATGAATTAGAAATAAACTATGGCAACATATTTTTGAAAGTTAATTTTGAACATGCCCTGAAGGAATTTGCACCAGAATCCTGCCTTTTATGAGGCAAACTCCCATTCTACAGATGTTGTTGGTATCAAATATATTTTTAGGAAGTCTAAGAACACCACATTCTTGTTTCTCTGCAGATCAAGAACTATTTTGAAAATAATTTTTAAAAATGAACTAACGTCTTCATGGGTAAGTGGTAAGCTTAAAAGAGGACAAATACACGAGTACATTGTCTCCCCCATGAAACAGAAATGTCTCTAGTTGTTGTCAAATAGCTCATGACCAGCAATAATAATAAAAAGGAATTTATCATTTTAACATCAACCCAAGTGTAATGTCCTGTTCCTTAAAAAAAAAAAAAAAAGCAGTATTGCTATTCAACAAAAGAGAAAATATCAAAAGGCACCAAAATAAGTTTAATAAGTCACCTAGGTACCAGAATTTCTAGAGTTTCCTATTTAATGTATGCAGCAATTCCTTCTGCAGATGTGTAAATAGCTTTTCTACTCATTAGGACAAATTAAATTATGTTTTCGTACTTATGAAAACACAGAACCGAATTCAAAGAAAAACAAGGACCATGTAAAGGAACTTATTCTTTTAAGTTTGTGAAATTGATAAGACTTCAGATTTCTAGAAAACTAATTAGAAGAGAATAACTCTTGGTAAATAAATGATAGGAAGTGGAATTTATGAAACATGAAGGAAACCAAACTTTCAAATGTTTGTTCTGCTTCAACTGAATTATTCATTGTGAATCATATTCTTGTGACCTTAGTCCCCTTTCTTATCACAAACTGCCTAGGAAATGACCATCATTTTATTCAAACATTCATTACCTGCAAGCATTTGCTGAATATTTTATGTCAACAATTTTGAGTCCTTGGGATGCTCGTAAAATCTTTGCCTAAGCACCATACTACTCTTTTATACATCTGGAATGTTTGGCCAACTTAATGAAATAAAAATGTTTCTAGTGCTCTTATTGAATAACTAAAATGGTTTAAACAAGAGAAAAACAAACTATGAACACTGAAGCAAATAATGAAGCACCAAAAAAAAACCTCCTCAAGCAAATATGTAAGGCATAGGTATAAGAGTGGAACACTGGTATGATTAATCACTACCTTACTTGAGAGTAACTTGCTATTTTTATGTCTGTCCACTTTCTCTCCAAGTTGTTGATTGTCTTGAAGCTGTGTTTTCCAAGGTACCTCCATACTGAAGGATGAGAACAAAGTCAAGAAAGGATTTACACATACCTATAAATGCCTTGGTTGAAAGGTGTTGAAAAGTCCATTTTGATGGTTTTTACATCACAAGGTGCCTCAAAAGATCTTTTTGAGTGTTGTACACCTCATTGCCTGAATTATTCATATTTGATGATTAATAGCAGGTCTATTGACTTTATTTGGAACTGTGAAGATGTATAGACAGGATAAACACAGGGTCTTGATCCACTACAGACTGAAACAGTGCTGAAAAAAGGGGAATTTTTAGCCGAAATTATGGGCAGCAGCCGCAGTTTAACTTATTGTCCTCAGTAAGACCAGGATCTGACTGAGCGTCAGAGAGATGGCATGCTTCTCCTGCTATTTTAAAATCAAATGTTAAAAATAATTTGAAAGGATAAACTGGGAGAGCTTTACTACTTTTGAATATACAGTAATCAATTACTGCAATGGGCAAAAATTATTCTTTATCTGTCTGATAATAAAAAACTAAACTCAACTTCAGTAGACATCAGTTAAAAAGATGAAGATGATGCTCTGTATTTAAAGGTATTCTTAATTGTAAGATTAATTCTATATAGAAATAACATTTCTCGTGACTGTTTCTCCAATTCCATGACAGCTGGACTAACAGGTATTTTTACCAAAAGAGGAATATGTGCAAAATTAAAGTAAAATCCAGGACAAACATTTCAAGTTTGCCCAAGACTTCACAGCAACTTGTGAACACATGGTTACGTTTCTCTGAAGTTCTGCAAAGCAGCAATTCCCTATGAGCCCAACATTTTGGTTTTTCTTCTTAAATATAGGTCATCTTTTGCATATTATATAAGCCATTTGAACGTCTCATTCACAAGCTCCCTAAAACCAGGCACAATGTCAAACTAGCAGAATAAACTCTTAAATCAGAAACACAGTCCTAGCCTAATGCTGTAACATTTTATTATAAATCTCATAAACAACCATTTGCGTTTTCTGGAAATACTTACATGCTGTAATTTCATTTTGCTTTGAATTAGAATTGGAATTTAAGTTTTTAAAACATGCATTTTAATATAAATTAGTTTTGTCTAACATTGGGGCATTATACCTCAATAACCCTGAAAAAGCAACTGAATTTCATATATGGGCTGTATCTACAATGTCAAACATGTGGAAGGTGGAATGAGTAGCACATTAATGAAAGTTTTTGAATAGAAACCAAAGCAAAAAAGGGGTCAAGATGGACAAAGCAAAAAAAAATTCAGCTACATCAAAATTAAACATTTTCCAGTGCCTATTTTGACTCTTTAATATAATCCTAGAGTTGAGTTTAATAAAACTGCATTTTTGGATGATTCTGCTTGAATGCACAGCACAAATGCAAAATGTAGAATCAAACATTATTGAAACCTCCCTGCTGCCTTCTATCAGACACTAATTCTGAGGAAATGCAGTACCAGTGCCTGTGCTGTAGCTACAGTGCTATTGGAGAACAGCAGTGTTTTATAAGGATGGAAAAGTAGCATCAGAAACTGAATTCTGGGAATATCTGCAATCCAAATGCATTGTTGCATTTGAGAAGTATATTGATGAGGTGTTCTACAGAGTTCAGAGAAGTAGGACATGAGACACTAAGTCAGACAGTAACTAGAGTGTTACTTGGAGACAACCAGCAGCACCAGTTCAGTAGAACTTCTGCTGACAGACTTTCCAAATGAAATTAGTGTCATAAATTCAGAGAATCCAAATTATTTTGAAATAATATCTTATTGGAAGCCAATAAGACATCAACACAAGGGCACTTCTGATCATTAAAAGAATTTCTATGTAACAGAGCCCAAAATTAAAAGGGTCTGCTAGGGCAACACAAAACAACCACAATATTTGGAAAGACATCAGTGGAATATAAGAGCAAGGAACAAAAAAATCCTACCTTTCTATTATCGATCAAAGCTGAGGTAAGATATTTGCATAATTAAAAGATCTGTTGACATATGAGTCAAAGAAAAGACATTAAAAGAACTGTCACACAAGAGAGCAGTATGAAGAACATGCAGAACTTCGGAGAAGGATGCGGAAGGAAATAAATGTGAACATTGTACAGACTGTAGAGAATAACCCAGCCACAAAACAGCCACTGGGAAGAAAAAAAGAAAACTCTTCATTGTGATGAAAAACCATAAGAAAGACCAAATTTTATACCAGAAAAATCACCAACACGTACTGAGGGTGCCAACTGGAATAATCAGTGTATGTTCAAATAGGTGTGCAAGAAACTGCAATGCATTGCTTCTGTTTCCAGAGCAGGCTGAACATGCCATTTCATTGCTCTTGAATGTTGTATTTGCTACAAACACAAGGAGCTGCTTCTCCTTCTCTTTATAATACACCACTCCTGCAGCTCCAAGAGTTACACAAATCACATGGGGTACAAGTGATAGATGGATGGGTACAGATGGATACAAGTTGACAGAACAACTCATATGTTACCTCCAGTGTTGCACTGTTTATCTGAGCTGAGTTTAATCACGGGATCCTATAAACAAGGAGTAAAAGAAATTCTAAAGGAAAAAAGTTGTGTAATTTTCAATAGTGCCTGTATTTTTTTCCTTAGACATTTATTTCAGGACCCTGTAAATTTAGAGAAAAAGGAACTAATAAAAAAAAAGCCATAGAAAATAATAATAAGGATATTATCAAAAACAAGACAATGGATTTATTTGCCTTACTATATTTGCTTCTTGTTTACAGGATCCTGTAAGAAACAGCAGTAAAGAGAAAAGGACTTTTACATGCACACAGATAGAAGTAGCATTGGGAAGGATAGTTAAGACCACTGTAAATATTAACCACTATGGCTTCCTAAGAGCCACTTCATCCTGTGTCTGACTGTACATAATCATTTTATTTTCAAAGTTGTGGGTAGCCATTTTTATCTAACAATTATTTCTTATAGGTTACTTTAGACAGATTGCATGTCCAGTGCTTAGGGCATTTGATGCCAGTTGACTCCACTTTTCAGAAAAACAAAATCATGCTCCCCTACTTCTGCTTTGCATTAGTGCCTGGCTTAATGTACCATACATCTCAAATTACTGCTCTTACTGCAACCTAAATTGTGTAGTCAATCACAATATACTGATGTATATCAGTATTTATGCCTAACCTTTGGGTTAAATTATCACCCTTTTCCCTTTCAGCATAATCTACTGTGCTCATCACATTGGTCCAAACCCTCTCAGGACACTGTCAGGACAACACTGCCTTCTACTCCTAATTATGTTACTCTCTCAGATACACCTCATTTTTGTATAGGCTAATCACTGAATAATGGAAATATTTGTTTGCAAAGAAATTAATGGGTTTACAAAAGAAAATAGTTAATATTAACGCTCTTTGTAAAACATTACCCCTCACTTGACAGTAGGAATTGCCTTAAAACTAAAGTCTAAATATCCTTGCAGACCTTTGTAACATCACAACTGCACTGACTATAGATAAGTTCTTCACACTTACAAATTAGGATTGCAGCTAAACAAAATAGCATCAGCACATTTGCAAGGGGATTTTCTTGGGATGAAGAAAGGAGCATTATGTTTGACCCACTCAGGGTGTTCAGCTTCATTATGACTTCAGAAGGAAGGTCCAGATGACTACCCTTGATTAGATGCCTAATTTTGCACAAGTGAGATAAACCCATTCTAAAATCTGCACATATAAGCAGTAACTTCCATTTGTGGCCACCAAAATAATTGCTTTGTTTCAACATGTTATTACAGTTTCTTATTAAATTGCCTAAAATAATTTTTTTTTTTAAGGCATTGTTTTGTCCCAAGTGACCCTCATTAAATTCAGTAACAGATTTACTATTGACTCAAATGGGAGCAGAGTCAGACCTATACTGCATGGATATTATTTTCTTTGTCTAATTTTTCTTTACAGAATACACTAGAGAAAGGAAGGGAGTCTTCTTTTTCAGACAATGAAAATACATGGGTTTAATTCCTACTTGAAGCATATCCAGTACTATCCCATGGTATTCAGTAAATTCCATGAACATGACTAAAGAATAAATATGGCCTCATACATCTGCAAAAAAGCAATACATTGAGACAAAAATCTGTACAGTTCACAGTTTCCACATTTTTATTTTTTTAATTATTTTAATCCATTGACCTCAGTAGTAACACTAGCACAAAGCAGAGGGGACAAAGCTGGCATTAAAGCTTGCTACCCATCAGAACCCCAGATTAACACTGAGCTCTAAGACTACTTCTTCCCAAACTTCATCAATTGCTTCAGCCAACGAACATAATATCGCCTGAAATAAATCTCTTAGCAACAGTTAATTCCTATAAACAAGTCCATTACTGATCACTTGTATTAACATTAGGGAATTATTTTAAAAATATTAGCTAAAAATAAACAGAAGCTGTATTTTTCTACATTTAGATATAATTGTTAGAACAAACAGATAAACAATATTACTATTGCAACTTCAGTCTGCCAGCATCCACCAGCAATTATAGGGATGATTCTAAAGTAACTCATTAACCAGTTGAAAAGATTTTGTTCCAGTCTAGCAGTTCTTCCTCAGAGTACTACACAGAGATATGAAAATTTGGTGTCAGCATGGCCTGCCTAAGACAACAAGACAGACTTGAAAAACAAAAGGAAATATACACATCTTTTTCAGATGCTATTTAAGGAAAACATTCAAATAGTCTCTGAAGATGTTTGAAGGTAAACATGCAAATTTTGAGATTATTTAATTATATTTCTCTGAAAAATATTTTAATGTGCCTTAATTTTAGAAAGAATTAAACAAGGAAAATCTAACATTCACTAATCCACACTCCAGTAGTTTCAGTCATTACCAGCTCCACAATTTTTATAAACAAGTATATAGGGAATATTGAAACACACAACTGATACAAACATACACATTAAGCATTTCACATGCCCCATCTCACCATACATCTGGGGAAAGCAATTCCTCAGGTACTTTTGCAAGATTTTTCACATATAAGAAACTTCATTCATTTGCTCTTTTGTTAGTTGTTCTTGAGCCTGGGTTTATGCACAGAAACATTGAGCCTAAAATTTTTCGAAGGTGGCACCCAGGAAGACCCAGGGTTCACAAGAAAACATGTTCTGTGTATGTGTTATAAACTTTCCACCATTTATTCTCTTGCTTTTTAAAAGCTTGCTGCTGAAAAATGGAACAGAAGCAATAATGCATAGGTTACTAGTCATACACCATGAAAATTCAAAATTAGCAACTCCCAAGCCACCTAATCATGCAAATGTATTGGTTGAGCTGTCTGGCAAGTACCTCTAAATTTACAAAGTGATCCCTAGAAATCAATAGCTATTTCCAGACAAAAATATTTAAACTGAATTTAGATTATAACCATTCTGAGCAGATCAACTATTTCTAATAGTAAGAATACAAATCAACAATAGATGCAAATCCTACGTAAGAAATAATTAAACCAATAATACTAACTTACACTCAGTTTGGTTCTAATGCAAAAAGTGATCTGTCTTCTTAGCTGTCATCTATTCTGCTGTAAGTTAACTTAAATCGTATCTCTTTCATATTGCTGCTTTCAAGTCTTGGGTGTCTTTTTTTCTCGTGTATCTTTGTTTCAGAATCCTTTTCATTGGGTGCAATGAATTATTTGCATGTTTTACCAGCAATATCCACAAACTGCATATATAGTACAATGCACTTTAAATAAAGAAGCCAGCTCCAGGTAGCCCATCTTTTCTGTATCACAGGTGAACAGACTGCAAAACATTACACAGGCAGCTGAGCAGGACAGAGCAGGACTGGACGCGGTGCCTAAAGGATGGGACAGTCTCAGCATTGCATCATCATTGCAAGTTGTTGGAAAGGTTGTCTTGCTTATCTTCCCCTAATTTTTATGGCATTGGAGAAGTTATTTCCACTTGCTTTTATTCTTCAATATGAGACTTATTTTTTTCCTCATCTTTAGTAGTTTGTCCATTCTCACATAAAAAGGAACAGGGACCTCAGTTTTCCTCTGCACTATCCCAAGGGAGATAAACTAAGCACAGCCATTACATGATCAAACACCACAATGTGCTCCTATGATACAACTGAAAGCTAGATGTTCTTTTCCTCACAATTCTCTTTTAGGAACGAAAAACTGCTCACACTTCAGCAGTCTCATGAAAATGCATTTTTACAGATATGTCACAATCAGACATAATTTTCAGTAGAAGCCAAAATATGAGTGCAGGCCTTCAAAAAACTTTATTCCCAGATTCCATTTTCTTGGAGCTACAGACAGCCTTTAGTGTCCCCAAAGAATTCTGTTTTATTTTTACAAGTGCATTCAGCTATCCATCTTTCTGAAAACTAAATCTTTTACCTGACAAATAGCTTTACAAAAAAACTGACATCTCATTTTCTTCCACTGTATTTGTAGGTACCTTCTGCAGTAAAAATATAGAAAAACTCCATACAAATCACACTTCCTAAAAGCAAATATTATGATGCTTGGGAACTTTATCTGGACATTGTTACAAAATAGAATTTATCAAAAGAGCCTGGGAAAAAAAATTACTCTAGGAACACAACAAACAAAAAGGAGAAATCTTTTACTTGCTGTAAAGGGAAAGTCAGCGGGTAAGGAGAGGGAGCAAGGAACAACCAGGACTCTCACTAAGTTGCAGGGGACAAGCTGGGAAGAGATCCAGCGCAGGATCTGGTCATTTGGTCTACAAATTACTCTGGATGCCTCATGCTCAGACTATAAAATCTATTTATTATCTTGCCCCTTCCTGAGGATAAGCATTCACACTTCCCTTTTTTCTCTTTTAGTATTTTGCCTTTCACCTTGGAACCCCTTGATACTTGTCTGCCTCTTTCTTTTCCAAAGTGTTTCTTACAGTTCTCTTCAGGGTCAGGTTTTTTGAGGGTTTTTTTTCAACTTTTCAGGTGTTAAACATAATTGATGCTTTGCAATTAATCCTCTAGTACCCGTTAATGAAATGTTTGTGTTATAACTTATTCATTCCTTGCTTTGGGCTTTACCTATTGAGAGAAAATAGAAGAAAATCTGCTTTCTTAGTAAAGTGATTGGATGATCTATTTAAAGTAAAAAGAAATGGAGACTGATGTTGCATGTTGTTACTATGTGTTCTCTGACAGATAATTGTTCATAAAAACTCCCCTGGGACTCCAGGACTAAGGCTAAGTCAAGTGTCAGACTAAGAGTTTCTCATTTCTTGCTTTAGTCTCAATTGTCTGCAGAACGTAACAACGACATTTTTCTCCACACTCTTAAATTTGTTACTGGTGTGAGAAGGAGAAACTGCTCTTTCCCAGGAGGAAGTTTAAAGTTTGATAATGTTAAAGCCAGTTGCCAAATACAGAGATATTGCTTCTTCTCAGCATTTGCCTGCCCTGATAGCATATGGCCCAGCTGTAGCAGATTCATCCAAGGATGATTTGGTTTTCCCTGGGAGATCATGGAATCACACAGTAAAGCGCCTCATTCTTTTGTTTCCCATGCTGCCAGTGTTTGAACATGGCTGTGCATTACATTTGTATAAACTTAACAGGATGGCAATAACACCACTGCTACTGCAAAAGCTATTTTTCAGGCAGAATAGTAATTTTTTACAGGTACACCATTCTCCTCAAAGTCTCGCGCTGATGCATTAAGTGCTGATCACACATTATCAGCATAAGCATCACTAGGACTGCTCTAGCTTAGGCTGATGACACAGCAGAGCCCAAGAATCAAATCAACTATTTTATTTCCTTTACAATTTATTCTTATTCTATTATTTCTATTTTTTTAACTCTTTTAAATCAGTTTCTGTGGTAGACAGTATACTTTGAGATGCAAATTACTAAAAAACCCCAAATACAGACAAGAAAAAGGGAAAGGTGTCATATTAATTTTTTTCCCATCTCGGTCACTACTTAAAACTGGCATAGTTTTATGTGAAAAAAAACTTAGCTGCTGAAGTCAGACAACATAGAACTTTTAAAGAAAATCAATCTTAATTAAAATATTGAAGAAAGGATGTGATATCCTTCTTAATACTTGGCAAATGAATACAGTAAAGAATAAGAACATAGAAAGATTTAGGTTGGAAGGAACCCTAAAAATCTAGTTCTAAGTATATCTAGTTTTAACACCCTTGGAAGTATTTTCCAAACAATGTACACAGACAAGCACAGCAGTTTGCTTTTTATGCCATCTCTGTGGTTTTATTTCAAGATGCCTGAGTTCACTGCCAAATACATCTGGATTCTACAGAACCTTCAATCAAATCAAATTTACATTACAAAGAAGCCCTTGTGCCACATTCTAGGGAACTGAACATGTTCACTTCAAAAATAAATGCAATTGAACATTAATAACTCAAGCTGAACAAATAATTTTATTTTATAGTTAGAAATTTGCAGTTCTCCTCCAGTTGTCATGCAAATAGGGATTGATTTTCACAACCCTAAAATTACACTAAACAAAAATATGCAGGTCCCAGTCTCTGACGAAATAAATGGCAAAGCAAAGGATGCATTTGTGAAAAAAATTAATCTGGCTGTGGCTCAGGTAGAACAGAGGCAAACTGGGAATGTGATGAATCAGTGTTAATCTGGCTGGTGGCCAGTACAGTTGAAAACCTTACTCCAAAATTTCCAGAGAGAGCTGCCTAATGTAGAAGCTAAATTTATTAATCTGGCCTTCATGCTCATATTAACAGCTATCATTTGGGTCATCACTAAGCACCATGCTATTATGTAATTAACACGAGTCAAGAGAAACTGAGGGTGGAAAAATAAACTGATCTCAGTTATGTTATTTTGGAACTGGAACTGTAACTGCAGATGTAAGGATTTACATCTGCTCTGCACAAATGCAAATACCTGCTCACTTCTACAACCCCAACTAACTCATATGCACAGCTGAGAAATACACAGAGAGCTGTGTTTTTATATACATTCATCCACACAAAAACAAACGGGTTTTTCTGTGGAAAGACTCCAAAACATTAAGAATTCTGTCATTGGTTATCCCTAGAAACATCATCTGTTACAGAGTTTACTGAATGAGTTATAAGAGACTTCATTATTCAAATAAAGGGAGACAAGACCCATGTAAACTATCATACCTGCAATTTACTATTTTGGCATGCACAAAAATCACTTCAAGATCTTGAGTTTGAAATCTGTAGCTACAGTCCACCAGAATATTTAAATAGTTGCATAACACCACATATGTGAGTAAGGCTGTCAACTTCAAAGGTGCTTCTTAGGCTTAATACAAAGCAGGTCTTGAAGAATATGAGATTATATAATTTTTTATTACTACAATTAAGAGATCGTAAGAACATAGGTCAACTGTTAAGAAGCACCTAATTAATTTAATCATACATAGCATTTATAATCCACCTTGTTTACTTACCATCTCCTGAGATGGATTATGATTTGAAATTATTGACAGTTATTTTTCCACTTTTCAGATTTTATTCTTTATTATTTTTTACTATATCATCTAAGCAATGCTATCATCAGGCATGTCATCAGCAATGAGTCAAAATCTCAGCACTGTTAATAGGAATATTAGACATTCCTTAATATTACTTTAAGCATAATTGATATGCTAAAAGAATTAGTATTAAACTTCCAAGATTAGTGTTGAAAAGACAATTTTTTCTATACTTTTTTTGTTAATTTATAAATGTAAGTTTGCTACCTGAGCAGTGCAGAGAACATTAAGAAAACCCAGAGCTGCTCAGTAGAACTTTTATGGAAATCTGCATCTCAACTCGCTGCAGACTGTAACTTTGTTCCCATTGCATCTTAGAGCAAAATAAACTCAGCATTTACACAAGTGCCCCACACAACTTTGAGAGACAGAGTGAGCATCAGGCATACTGATACTGTGTTTTTTCCTCACCCTTTTCTTCCCTTTTTCCCCTTATGATTGAGAATATATACTAACTTCACAGGATTACTGCAGCCAGGGAGGAATGTACAGAAATGCATCCCTCTCTTGAGAACGAAGTCAGGGTTGGCTATGAAGTCTCTGGGGACCAGAAAAATCAACACAGCAGGAAACACTGCAGAATCTAATAAAATACCCTGGTTGAGCTCCCCTCATTTCCTGTAAGCAAAACATTACTGAAAATGTTTTAAAAGATCAATCAACACAGGTAATGTGCATATCCATATGCACTGGTACAATTCCAAACAAATGATGCCATATAAATTAGCACATGCATTTTAAACACAGGGTTTTTTTTCCTTCCACTGTGTCTGTGTCTCTCTATTCACAGAATGAGAGACAGATAACCCATGCTATAGGTTACCACCTGAAAAGACATTTGGGGATTTGTACTAGAATGTGTACAGAGGAGAAAAAAAACAGCCCCACTGAACCAGAAAAGAAGTTGTTGATTAGCTCTACACAAACTAGTCTCCTCTCTTTCAGTAAAAAGGAGGGAAACAGTAGAGCTTTAGAGACGCTTCCCATCTTCTCCCACACACCACCTCAGATGGGAACTTGCCAGACACTCAGGATTAATACTCAAACTCTCCTGCAGCAAAGCCTAACATATTCCAGTGCAAAAGCACATCTCAGATGAGAGCCATTAGGGAAAAACAAAGGTGCTGGACTGTAGGGTGCTAATTGGGTCAGTAGGGATTGCACGTGGATTGTAACACATGCATGAGGTTGCTCCTTTGTCATGAATGTGGAGGAATACTTTTCTCATTTTTCCACCTGCGTTTAATTAAAAATTTAAGACTTGAGAGGCCTGGAAAGCGACATGCAGTCTCACCAAGGACACGTGTTTCCTTGTGGATAAAACTTACCCTTGTGATAGCTGACTTTGGGGAATTGTGTTACTACAAGGGGAGAAAAGGCTGCTGAGAAACAAGAACAAACAAGACTTTACAGCAGGAACAATTTGAGATAAACACTGTGAATAGCAAAAAACTCCCAAGATAATCCACAATGTATAACAATTCTGTAGAGAAGAAAACAGAGACAGCAACATCTGTGCTATATGATGCTGGTGTTGGAGCCCATGGAGAGGGATTTACAATCCCAAATGTACTAAGAGGTGATTTTGTGAATATATTTGTGTACACACACACCATACTGAAGTCCTAGTGGTTTGTGTACTGAACATGCAACAGAGTTAAAAACCTTTATTTCCAGCTAGTACTTGAAAAATTAAGACTGTCATTTGGTTAATACTCATTTGAAGTCACAAAACTACTGCCAGCAAAAGCAATTTATCAGAACACTTGCCAAGCTATTTGGCTGATTGTTTTTGGCATGGGGCTGCTGCAGCCTGAGTCATTCACATCAGTTAAAATGAAGACTCTCATTCAAAAACCATTGCTCTATTGAAGCAAAGAAGCACTCTGTTTTATTTTTCATACCGTATTTCTGTGTTATTTCTGTGACATCTAGCATAATTGGAATTAGAGCCTTAGATCACAAACTTCCAGATGTCTATGAAAAGCGGTGCAGCACAAACATTTCCAGAGCATATCTGATACTTACCCTTTTTACTCAGTTCTGAAAGATGTGGCCTGCTAATCTTAACAGCATTAATGATAGAAGATGCATATACCTAGAATCTTTGTATCATTCTGTTAGAAAAGACGCATCTCTGAATCTGAGACTAAAAATTAAATATGACCTCCACATTCTCAGACAGTTCAGTCAGATAAAGGACAGTTTCTGTCAGCCTCAATCTGCATCAGATCCTCACTCAGCAAAACTTTCTGCTTTTGTTGTCGATACAGAGCTCCTTAGGAATTTTAGGATCTTCAGAAAAATCTTACTTGGATCACAGTGCTAATGCAAGTATTAAGTGTACAAATTCAGATTTCATTAACAAAATATGCTTATCACATATGAAGGAAAGTGATGATGCTAGGACATGAACTATGTATCCATCAGTTGTACTTCATAGCATTTTCCATTACAACTTTCTTGTACACTTGCAGCCATCTCAAATGTTCATGCAATTTTTGGTGGCTTTCATTTGAACATAGCTTCTTGATTCATTGAAGCTTGGTTCTCATATCCACTGAGATGATGAAAGTAACTTCTTGAATAAATGCTAGAGTAAAATCCCAAAGGTTTATGATTTAAAAAGCAAGTTTCACCCTCTGTCCATTATGCCAAATTCTCCAAGAATACATAACAGCAAGTAATACTAGTTTAAGTCTGTGCTTTCAGGGCTAATAGATTTTTCATATTGGACTTCAATGTCAATTCACTGTAAATTTTCGTGCTCTGGCACATGAAGACTCCCAGAGTTTTGCTCCATCTCTCAACGGTTAAGCACCGTCCACTGACTCTGCAGTCTGATCCCCTTCAAGGGGCACTTCTTGCCACGTAAATCCAAACTCTTTTACCTCTTTCAAGCCGCAGCAAAAAGTCAGTTTGCTGATTTGAAAGGCAGTGAGCATGAGCCAATACTCATTTTCATCACACTACAGCTTCACCAACTACATGAAGACTGAGGAGGCCTATCTTCTAGTCTAAGACAACAGAGAGTTCAATTACCTAACTGCTGTTTGAAGGCTCAGAACTGAGAGGGATGCTGGCTAGCCAGTTTTCAGTAGGCACTTCCAAGATATAATATTACCTCCTTCAGCATACTCTTATTTCAAGCATAGGAAAGAGAAAACTTTATCCACACAGCTCGTGTATTTCTAGCTAATGCCTTTTGAGATGTGTCCTCTTGTAGTGAAGCTATCCTGAAGCCTGTTGTACATCAAGGAGTTTGAGGCTCAGCTCGCATCAAATGTTGTGCTGCATCACGTGTATATCTTGGCCTGGGCTGGGCTGAGCACATCCTGCAGGAGGAACTCAGCCAGATAATTGTAGTGACGGGAGCCTGTAGGCAGCTCCCACTCAGCATTAGCAATTCCACCCCTGCATGGCCTTGCGTTTATCCAAAACTCCATTAACAACTTCATCTGAACATCATTTTTCTTTGACAGTAGAAATAAATGCTTATGCTACAGCCATTTTGAAAATTAGTTATTTCAATCACCTCAAATAAAGCTAAAAAAACTTAGAAATTTTTATTTTTACAATCTACAAGAATCTTGTCAGTAATAATACAGAAATTTTCACTGTAAGTAAAAGCACAACATATTTCATGTGCAGCTCACTGGTTAGATGATCTGTGGAGCCTTAAGTAAATCTCCCATTTACTTCTGTTCAGAAAAGCCTTCAGAATTCGTCTTTTAGAAAAAAGGAAAAGAGCTCAGCTATCCCAGAGCCTATCAACCACACTCAGCACACAATGCAGAGGCACTTTCTGCTCTTCATTGTGTTCACTAATGGCCAACAGAGGAGAACTGGCTTTACAATAAGCTTTCTGTCAAATAATGCAATTTTAAATGCAGAATTTGATGTGAGAGCTGTTTGGAGGAAATATTAGTCATACAGCACCACTACAAATTTATTCTATATGTATTTCCACAGAAACGATAAAGCTCTCTTGAAACTCTGAATTTTATTCCAGTGTAATATTAGACTGTTTAAGATGGCACTACATAATTCAAAAGTAAAAGTGAATGTGCTGTAGAAAAGAAATTGTATAATAGGTGCTTAATATATGAGAAGTCAGCATTATCTGGATCTTTCTAATCATAATTTCAGTTGTTAAAGCACCAGGGACTCCATCAGTCTAGACACTATATTCTGATTCAATTACATTATGCATTAAAAAGTGGTGGTTTACGGCATCCATTAGACTTGTTATTACCCTTGTGCCATATTCAATTGACCAAAGGGAAAAAAAAAGCTTTCTGCTATGGGAGGTGAGACCAAAAAAGCATATTCAGTGAAATGCATTAGCAAGTACCCCCCAAAAGAAGTTTCAGTTCATTTCTTCCAGAGATTAGTATTGCTGCAAAGTGCAGAGTAAACATCATGCCTCATTACACCTTTATATTGTTCAGACCATGTATATATAGGTGTAACACTGATTAATGGAAATAAATTACAACATTCTGTTACTCAGAATAAATTACTCCAAACCTTAGCAGGACTAATAACAACAACAACTTGAAAATACATATTAGCAGGAGGCTAATCCAAGCCTCATTCATAATATCTAGCATCTCATTTTTCTCTTTATCTTGAGCCTCAAAAGTCATAAAAATACAGCACGGCCATTCTTAGCGTTCCAGTTGATGACAATAGCCAAGAGAAAATATTTAACTCTGGTCAAACTGATGAGAAACTCTACTGTTATACTGAACATGAGACACCTCTTTTACAGCTCACAATTTAGCTGTCAATTTAACTCAGATCTACAATAAAACACTTTTCCAAAAATGAAAAAAGCACCAGCCAAGTCTGTTCTCAGGATCAGTATACAGTTTTCAGACATCTGCAATCTTTATCTAACAGCAACTGCTCTATGAAAGCCCCTCTACTTAATAGTCAGATCTCCAGATTAGATGTTTAAGCATTTTAGAGTAATTCAGCCACAAGATTAATTTTTTTTAAAAAAAACAAAGGTAGGTCCTGAATTTTCATATATTTATTGGTAAATTAACACAATTCTCAAGTAATTGCATTATTCGGGGTTTCAGATATAATTAAGAATGAGGAACAATAAATTTCCCCAATCTTCTAAGAATTGACATGTATAATAATTCTCATTTGAAGATTAAAAAATTTGTTATTTTTGTATATCATTAAGAAAGAGATGCATGTGTTTGAACTTGAAAACCTTGTTAATTAATAGGAAGAAATTATATTAAATCATGCTACAGAAAAATGTTTTATTTGAAAACTGAACTAAAGAAAAAGAAGTTAAATTACTGACAAAAAATTATTCTCACTAACATAGCACCTCTTTGTGCCATTTCCTTTTGGGTAATGAAAATTTTTCAGCCAAAGAATTCTCACTATTCTATGAATGCACAATAAATTTACTCACAATTCATGCCAGTGACATAATGCTTTTTTACTCTTTGACTCTTGAGCTGTGGATGCCTCAATTCCTTTAATAGGTCTTTCATTTTGGACTTCATTGTCAATTCACTGTAAGTTTTTGTGCTCTGGCACATGAAGACTCCCAGAGTTTTGCTCCATCTCTCAACAGTTAAGCACTGTCCACTGACTCTGCAGACTGATCCCCTTCAAGGTACAGAACTTCTTATTTATGCTCTATGCTTTAGAGCATAAGCTTCCTACAAAAGCCATTTTTGTTCACGAAATATGAGCAGTTTTATTCAGGAGCTGAACATGCTCCAGCTCCCAGCGCCCGTCGTTCAGAGGCAGCCAAGGCTGGCTGTGTCTCCCAGCTCTCTCCCAGCCGTCCCACCGCGAGCCCACGCAGCTCTGACCATCTGCTCCCCTGCTGCAGAGAGCCCCTCTCACACTCCTGAGGCAGCACACGAGATTTCCTCTCGTTTGCTCAGAAAAGAAAATGTCTGGCTGATAAATGCTGCCTGTTTGACAACACTGAGCACTATTTACAAACTGTGGCTCCCTTTAATCAACACATTTGTCCCTGATTCCAAGACGTGATCGTGGCTCATTTTAAGTCTGTAACAAAATTCTTGTGGAGACAGATGGAACTGAGGGTAAGTGTAGGCTCCACTGTTACAGCAAGCTCCACTCAAATGGGGTCCTTTGCCCACGACAGATCCCCACCACCACCACCACAGTTCTGTGCAAGTTTTTGGAGTAACTGGTATGATGTTCACACCAGAAATAGGACATCAGTGAATAATTCCTCAAAACTGATATATCAGCTGAATCCCAGACAAACACATCTTTCTCTCTGCAGCTCGTATCAAGGCACATACCTGCCATGTCATATGAAGAGGGAGTAAAGCAGCTATCCCCTTCTAGGGTCAGTGAAGCTATGCTGCTTTGCAGTAACCATCTGACTGCTTATCTGGTAAGTTCATTTCCTCTATGAAATCTGATGAGGCACTCTTTATCTAATGATATAAAATATTTTAAAAAACCATAACTTTCAAGCATGGAGTTTGTGGGAGATTTTTTCTGGTTTTGGTGAGGTTGCTGGGGTTAAATGTTCGGTTTTGGAAGGAGGGGGTGAGGGAGAGTTGAGTAAGATACAACTTCAAGAAAGTATTTTTTCCATAACATCTTTTAAGTATTCTATATTGGCACTAGTCACCAAAGGGTTGAGTTCTGTAAAAAATCACTGTTTGCCACCAATATTTTCCTTTCCCAAAGCAATTTGTGTGACTTCCAACAGCCAATGCCAACTCACTATGTTTTTATGTCATTAGTTTATTGCTAGAATAAAAAAGCCCAGAATCAAATTAGAGGCAAAATGAGAGTTGAAACAGGAAAGCTGAAAATGACAAACCAAACATTTATTTATTTCATCCCCACAGATACCAAAAATATAAAATATTATTACACTTCACCTGAAGATGGCACAGAGCCATTGTCTCAATAAAGAAATAATGAAGCATCAGGAGCAATGCAAAAGGAATTCAGTAAGGGCCATGAACTCACTGCCAGTGACCCAGTGCATCAAGTGACCAAGACAAGCCCCAGGTTTGGCAGCCCTTGGGTGTTTTTTCTCTTTAGATGATTTATCAGGTTTTAAACACCACAGCCCCTGCCATGCGATGTGGAATAGCCAGTCACAGGGTTTCCTGCTGGCTTTTAAAGCTATTATTCCCACAGTGGTGTGGTATCCTACAGCAAGAAATCAAAAGCAACAAGCCCTTATTTGCTAGTTATCCTGATGGTATGTGCCAAATCTGGAGCTAGAATCATGGCTCTGCAGAGCTCAGAAACAACCATGACAGCTCATCCAACACTCCACAAGTGCTCCTGCTCAGGTCACCCTAGACATCAAAGGTCATAAGCAGAGAAGACACATGCAAACCAAAGTCAATAGCAAAATTAAAGTTCTGTTCTGACAAAAACACAGACAAAAGGAGAGTTGACTGAAATAAGATGGGATCATTAGAAAAAAGCATGTATAACCTTTCAGTTGCCTCTAACATTTACATTTTTTATATTTCCCCATTGGAAAGCTCTAAGTTAAGTTCTAGTAACTTTCCTATTATCTCATAATGGGAACAACTGTGGCTCTAACCTTCCATTTATCAGTCAGAGCCACAGCTTCAAGATTACACCTTACCAGGAATAGATGCTGTATTCCAGTAATAGCCCTTTTTGTGGCAACGTCCGGCTGTGTGGGTGGATGAATATGACTCCCTGATGTGATGGATAAAGTTTTTTAGTTCTTTCTAACTCACCAGGGATTCATGGAAATATGCAAACACATGGGGTAAATCCCAGTCCTAAATCTCTTGACCTGAAAACAATCTTAGGGCCAAACTGCACAGCACCTGCACAGGAAGCATGTGGTCTGTATGAATAGTGAAAACTCGATTGATAAGACAAAAAAAGAAAAGCCACACCTGTGAAACAAGAGAAAAGTAGACAGAGTTTGGGGTTTTTAAGATGTCATAGAACTTGTTATTTCACTTTGATTCTCTTTGTAGAATTGTGTTTATGTTAAACTTTTTTGGTAAGCAGTATCAATATTGTCTTCCAAAATACAGTTCCTCATTTTTTTAAAATGCACTGGCCTGCACTGTTCTCAGTTCCAGCAATATATTTAAAATCCAGGCTTAAGAACCTGGTGATAAGGAACTCTTATCTAATTGAAATTATACCACTTCATTATTCCACAATACAGAAACTGTGCTTAGCTTTCCATGCTCAGATTTAACTGTTCTAATCTGCCTATCTGTGAAATGGGGCTGTTTAACAGAGGCCCAAGAGCATATAAAGCTTTGTGACCACCTCCGAAAGGTACATGTTTATGACCCTAGAAATCCACCTTCCTGATTTATTTAAATGCTAACTCAATTGTTCTCTGAAGCTCCTGGACACCTTTGCATCCGCTTTAACAGGAATTCAATTGAGTGTAGATGCACAGAACCTAGACAAGACCAGGAATTTCACAGTAAAACATTTCCCTAGAAAATGCTGTTTAATGGAAAGTAAAGGATTTTTTTGTAATAATACATAAATGTTTGTGAAAAATCCACAGAAAAGCATTCTCCTTGTTAAGAGGGGTGTTCTGTAATTGCCAAGAACTGTAGGAGATAAAGAACCTTATTATTCTGAGTCAAACTGTAAATTTTACTCTCTTAAATTCTCGGTTCATGCCAAAGCAGTGATGATGTTAGAGTTCCTTCTACAAGGCTTATTTCTGATTAGTCACAATAAAAATATTACAGAATTCTGGAAATTAAGTCCAGAAGGACAGTTAAATTTTATTTCTAAAATCAAACTGTTTCTTATACCTTACTTTTCATAAGACATAATAAAGATGGCTGACATAGCAAACTCAACCACACACCCTTCAATAAACTCCACAGATGCACATCCTCAGACATGACTTTTCATCTTTTATATCCAACTTTCCAAGCATACAATTGCACCAATATATTCAAATAATAATTCTTACTGCCTAGCCACTGAAATTTTATATGATCATTTTTTGCTGCAGTTTCTATAACATAGCAATGATATTGGCATAACTAGGAGATTATTTGTAGCAAGGAGCTAGCACAGCGTTGTGGCTCTGTGTCTCTATTCATGTGTGTCTTCTAGTGGCTCTCTTATTTTTAGAGTGAACTCTCAGTGACCCAAGAATTGAAACACAAGACTTGCTTGTATTCACAGAACATCAGTTAACCTCAGCCTGAGTGACATCTAAGAAAAACAGATGTTGTACCAGCCCAAAAATAGAGGGAGAAAATTACAACAGAGGCTTTGAAATAGCAACCACAGAATAAAAACGGAGACCACAGAACTACAAAAACAAATCACAAAAGATTGATTTACGATCAGTATATGAATGCAAGTTTAGGAGCTGGGTAAAACCTGTTTTGGAGTACCAAAGAACAAACAGCTATCGTGTGTAAAACATAACACAAATAACAGATCTTCAATACAACGTCACTTACTTTCACTGGAGGGAAAGGAAGTGAACAGACTGCTTCAGCAATCACACAAAAAGAAGCCAGAGGAGGTGCAAAATCATGGGGGAAGAAACTATCACATTTCCCTCAGCAAAGGGCTCAGTGTGCTGACAATTAATTGCAAAACTACCTTCTCTTCTTTTCAAGGAAAATCAACTCATGCAACCTAGGGGCTTAAGTAGAATGGGAATAAAGGGCAATGCCAAAAACGGAGATGACAAAATTTGCACACATTTATTTATATTATCATCATGAGTGAACTGTGATAACAAACTAATTTCAGTATTGCTAGCACTGTGAGTGGACTAGTAATAATCCTTTGACCAGATGGTTAGCATCACACTTGAGAATAAATTCTTGCTTCAAGTACATTTCTTCATTCTGCACAGAGAGGGCATTTAACCTTGTATCCTGCCTTTGAAGCCTGGCTGTTAAATCATGATGTGACTTTATTGTCACACGACTACAACTTAACTTTGTTAGAATTGATTTTTTCCCATAATGAAGTGAAACAACTGAAGCATTCCACCTCAGTAAAATCTGCATGCTTATTTTTCTTTTTTTTTGCAGAAAAGAAAATTTCCGCCCCTCATTATTGTACACAAACACAAAATGCAACTAATTTGTATCAAGTTTCTCACAACAGTTTTCTCTTAACATTTTCTGTCAAGATAAAGCATCTCTTATCTCTTTGTGATCAACAAGCAGATGAACACATTTTCAAGTCTAAAACGTTTAGAGGACAGGAAAGCTTTTTTCCCACCTTGTGTTATGAAAACAATCAAGAAATTCCACATTCCTCCAATGCAATACTCCAGTTAAATTGCTCTGCTGCCTTGGAGAAGAAACAGATTCAGAATAAGCATTTCAGCTAAATCCCACTATTTTTGATGCTAGACAACAGCCAGCTTTGACTTGTTCTGGAGCATCTCAGCTGGAGCTGTTGCAACAGATCGTTAAAGAACATAAAGAATGATTTAAAGAAAATGCCTCTACTACTTTCATTTCTTACCACTGCAATTTAACTGAAGAATGATATAGTATATCCACTTTAACAGAGTATTTTGAACAAAACTGAACCCCAGGTGACCCAAACTGAAATTAAGCCACAAGGAAGGACTGACTCAGAACTGGGGGGAGGGGGAAGAAAATAAAAATCATTCTTTTCCTCCTCCTGTTTCTGTTATCATTTGTAATTGCACTATCCACAAAGAAATCCTACCTCCTTCCCACATCTTTTCTTTTTAAAATACACAATATATTATAGAAAAAATAGGTCTTGTACAAAACAGCCATAAGCATCTTATGTCACTTCCTATGCTATTTGTGCTGCACAAAACCCTGAATTCATGCACCAGCAGTTCAGGAATACAAGCTCTTTTGTGGCTTATCACTTAATTGGCAATTATAATCCTATAATTAACTACAGAAAAAAAGCCTCTGGCAGAAAGCAGCTGAGTAATTCAAACATGAGATATAAAATTACTCCTAAAACTAGTCAACAGCAGCTTATCTGCAAATGCAGAAATAAACCCCACTAGAGAGTTGGTACCATCAATTCCTGTGCCCAGTCAATCCTCCAGCCACTCAAGGGCCACATCAGTTTAAAAAAAGAAGAGACAGGAAAGGGTTTCAATGCAGCCATCTATCTGATACTGGGTGGGACTGATTGTCAGCCTTCCTCACAAAAAGGGAGAAGGCTAAAAATGTCCTGACTCACCTTGCTGCTGTAAACAGCCTGTTCTCCTAGTTGACAATCACTTACAGAAGTAGTGGTGCAATAAATGAGCTAATGAAAGTGTCACTTACAATAAGGTGTCAGCAAGCCAAAAAAGCCAAGCCTGACTGGCACTCATCCTGCTGCACTTGACTGAATTCTTCACATCACACTGCACTAGTAATTACAGCAAGACATGCATCTGCAGCCACCCTATTCTTTTTATGAGAGCAGCAGATGGGTCAAAACTGTGACCAATAGAAAATAAAATCTAATTGGATTCACCTCACCTTCCCTCTTGATACTCAATACTTCTTCCCCCTATCTGCTCATCATCTAAACCCATCACTAAAATACTTCAGCCAGGTGATAGCACAGTGGATTCTGCCATGTACTACAGGTTCCTGAGCCCAACCTGAGCCCAACCAGCCTATCAGATCATTGAGAAATTATTGAACATGAGATTACTTAATGAAATTCTCTTAGACATTCATTTCACAACATTTGTAATTCTGATTGAGCAGCAAGTTCAACAGGCCCTCAAGGAGACTCCGGCTACTGCAGCTAACTCCAGAAAGCCATCAATACTTCTGTACTAATTCCCACCTTCTCAAAAAAAAATTAAGCAAACCACACCGCTACTTCTCTGAATACTAGTTTGTGTTATTTGTAACCCTGTGTCTCTCTTCCTAATTTTGTTACTGTACCAAGGACTGTACACAAAGAAACAACTCAAAGGAGTACAGAGCTGCACAAAAATCATCTCAAATCACATCTAGAATCTTCCTTTTCTACATGAAGAACTGTATATGAAGCTACAAAAATCTCTTCTAATCAATCCCCAGAGAGATAAGTTAAGAACCAAAGAAAACACTTCTACCCCCTTCACTTAAGGGGTTTTTACACTATGCTTATATAGTTCAGTCACACCTCACCATCCCACCAAAGGGGCTCCAGCAGCTATGCACCTCTTATTCACCATTTCTCCCCTAAATTTGACTGGAGAGAAGGAAGCATGTTCCTTTACCTTTCAGACCTCACCTTTATCCCCTGAAGCTAAGCCATGCTCCTTCCAGCACAAGTATGGCTCAAGCACACTGGAACTCCAGCCAAAAATAGACGTAGGCTCCTTTTATGGCATGGGCTAATGAGCTCATTTACACTGCCTTTCAGGAAGGGTCCAGACAGAAGGGAAAGAAATCTCATCTCCTTTTTCTGGAGGACAGGTTAATCCAACTGCAATTAGGCAAGGGAGATGATCACAAGCTCTCTACATCTACAAAACAGTTTGTCTCACCTTGCAGTCTCTCGCAATGTAAGACTCAAGGAGTTTGTGTGGATCCTTAAAAGTCAGTGACCTTTCAGGACACCTCAAAAACAAAAATCCCCTTTGGTGGAAGACCAGATGCCCTAGCTGGAGAAGAACAGAAGCAGAAAATGAACCTCCACACTCACAGATGTCATTATTTGTCAGTAGTACCCAAGACTCAGATTTTTATATTTAGACTGGTAAGCAAATAAATAACAAAATCAGTTACTAAATCTGGCTTTCAGTTCTGTTTTGCTTATTACAGAAAGTATTTATTTCCTCCCTACAGAACAAAGTAAACTATACCAGGGAAGAATAACAGGTATTTAGGTCTTGATTTAACCACAAATGTCATATCATTTAACAAAGATCAGTTTATACCTCAGTACAAAAGGGCTTAACCAGAATATAACTTTTTTCTGCTAGTGCTTTCCTCACATCTATGGAAAAGGAAGCTCTGCTCCCTTTCCGTCCAGTAACCTTTTCCTTCATATATTCTCCCCACCTGAGTAGTTCACAAAATGAAGTGTAATGACAACCAGCTCGGCAGCAACCTGCAAGAGGCAAGGAAACAAATCAAGTGCAGCAGTGCTCACTGGCTGACAGCTGTAATAAATTAAATTGCCTGTCCCAATCCAATTCATTATACCTTCCATGAGAAAAGGCCCAGATGTAAAATGAGCTATTCAAAACATATTCTGTGTTTCTATTAATCTAACAGAGTGAATTGTTTGCTACGCAGTAAAGCCAACAGCGCTTGTCTGCGCAGCACTGCGCCACAGCATAGAGCTGTAGCACTCGCCCAGGGAGAAAATAGAGACAATGCAGGGAGAAGGAAAATGTCACCTTTGAGGGCTGACTTAGAAGTTACCAGCCTGTGAAAAATGTGTTTCATTTGTTGAGGTGTTTTCAGGTACTGACACATCTGTGTCATTTAGTTCCTAAATGAATCCAGTATCTTTTCGGTTTCAGCGGTGGAAATTATTCTTCATTTTTGCAGCATTCAGATTTCAGACTGTTGCTCACTGCCACCTACTGGAGTGCAAGGAATTTTATAGATGGGAGAAAAACTGTGGGCACAGAAGTGGGGTTTTATGCACGCTTTTATTTACCCAATCCACCAAAATTATGTCCTGTTTCAAAAGGCTATTTTCAAGCATGTTTTACCATTCACTTTTACCTAAAAGCTTTGAATTCTCTTGCCACTGCAGAAGCTGGGTGAAGTCAATAGAAGGCAGGCTGTGGTGGCTTTACCCATACTATTGCTGTGACCAGGTGTTCATAAATATAAATGGAGAAGCAAATATTAAAAGGCAATTTCACGCAAGTTCTATTTTCTGAGATAAGCAGAAAAATCTAACACTACTTTTAATACAGCTGTCTATTTAGTCAATCTAAGGATAGCTTCTCTCCAATATTGTGTCTGTTTAAGCCCAGTTTACAGAGAGCAGTATGTTACAAACTCAGTCCCTGAGCCTGAGCTCAGAAGACAAATGTGTAACTAATGCAGAAACTGCAGAGAGAAAAGTACCCCAAAATTTGATGATCAGCACATGAAACGAGATATTATTTAGCTGGTATCATTGCAACACAAGTATTTCCCACAAGTAGGATAGTAAATTAGACCAAGAAAAAGCAGAACTCATGTTAGAAGCAGTATAGTTACCCGAGCATGGATTCTAAGTTTTTTAAACCCCTTGCCAACTCTGGTATCCAAAAAACACTGATAGCAGACCCCAAGGGTCATGAAATTCCAAATATTTAAAACTGTATTACTGCCTTCTTGGGAGATTTGAGGAACTGTTTCAGCTTCTCTTTTCCTTTGCTGAATAAAGTGTTATTTGGAGGTATTTGTTAAGGTTTTTCTAGCACTTCCAACATTTTTAAGGTATTATGGAAACATCCTTATTATGCATAATAGGGAATTGTGTCAGACTCAAGTTAAAAATAGATGCTGAGCACTGCAAAGCTGCTGCAGAAGTGCAAACCTCTTGCATCACCTGCTTAGAGACGTGATGTTCAGTTCATGGATGTTTAACGTTATGGACGCCCACAACAGCCTGAATGACATGAACAAGATCTGAGAGACAATAATTCATTCAGACAGAAAGTCCTGCCTGCTTACGAGGAAGGCCTAGGCCTGAATCCATGGGAGATTTGGATTGTGAATGTATGCATCCTTATCGACTGCACAGCCAGATCCCACTGCCAGGAGGCAGCGGAGCCAGGCAGAGGGCCTTTACTGCCTGCCAGCACGACAAAGCCTTGCACGTCAGGTCAGCTTGCTGCACAGCTATTTTAGCACATAGCCCAAGAACACACTAAGCATTTGGAGTCTGGCCCCTTGCTTCCAGAGCAGTCTGTAAGTTTATGTATATTTAATTGTTGGAGGTCCTGCCTTATACGCTTCCTTTTCCTGGATTTTCAGTCTTCTCTCCCTATTTATTACACAGTATAACATTTTTTTACAAGCTGCCAAAACTAGCAGCAGCATGAGTACAAAACTTAGCTTTCCCCTGCAGGTGCTTCTTACATTCTCTCCAGCACCCTGACCAGCATTCACCATTGTGAGAAATGACCAAAACACAAGGGAGTTCAGGAGTTTCTATGAATCATTCACTCTAGTCCACTTTTCCTGCTGTCTGTGAGGAAAGGAGCATTTGTCCTTAGAAAAAACAGGGTGAAGCCACCACTTTCCTTCTGTTACAGGGCAGCAGCATGACAACAGCTTCCTAAATCCCAGTCCCTTCCACTGCAGCACACTGCCCCCAACACAGATCATGTTCTCTAGAACAGTCTTGTAGCAGTGCCCAGGAGTCAGGGCCAATCACACATTGCTCCAGATCTGCTGCACAGGCTGGGAGCCTGATGCATGTCTGCTTCCAGGAGATTCCCACAACATCCATCCCTTTCTTAGAACCAACAGCCATTCCACTGCAAAGACACATTACAGTCTGCTTTTATTCCAGCTACAGTAAAAGGAGATACTGTAGTTTCATGGGTTTCCAAAACTGCAACCTTGTGACCTCAAAAATGCTTTCTAGAGCCTAAAGGTCACCAGAGTGGAAACAGAAAGCTGAACTGCTCCACTGCCTGTGTCTCTTTAAATTGTTAGCACACAAGTATAGCAAAGTGGGTACCACAACTGAATTGATATATGACAAATAATGAATGAAAAACGTAATATATATTTTAAGTTAACTGCGTATTGCTGTGACAGTGCCCAGAGATCAATGAAGAATAGCCTTGTGGTGCCCAAAACTGTACAAATATAAAATAAAGTGACAGCTACAGGCCTGAAAAGCTCATGGGCTAAATAGAAAGTTACAAGGTTAAAGAGATTCTTTCCATCGACTTCAGTAAGCTTTTAAGAGGGCTCTAGGGCATCTCTGATGAGACAGCCACAACAATCTCCCTGAGAACACACTCCAGTAGTTTCCTATGCTTCCGCACTTCAAGATGAGAGCGGAACAGAGCTAAGTAGGCATTTTAAACCCTATTTGTAAAGGAATTCAAAAACTTAAAGAAAAATAAAAGTACCTGGATCATGGTTTTTAATAAGGTATTTGGGTTCACAAGTGCCACTGAAATAAACCAGTCTTAGAGAAGTTCCAATACTCAAATAAGTTTAAAAACATCTCAGTTCAAAATAATAATAACAAAATCTATTTTTAAAAGATCAACGAAAACGTAACTAAAAACCCCATATAATACAGTAGTTGATAAACCTGACAGCATTGCAAAATAAAGGCTCATTCTTCGCTGCTTAAGAATGACAAGGGGTACAATTCTCATAATAACTCACTTCCCCTTTGAAAGTGTTCAGAATAAATACCTATCATCACGCTACAGCTCTTCCCAATGAAATGCTATGCCAAGGTTAGCAACATTCTCCCAAGACATAGAGACCTGCTAAAAATCTTTCAAAGAAAGCAAAAATTCTTGTAGCCCAATTAAACCAATGGGCTACACAAACAGGTACATAAGAAGACTTTCATTAGTGGGGTTCGAAACTATAGAAGGCAAAGCCGGTAAATCAATTCTTGCTAAATAAACATTTTATAACGCTGATTTTGTTGTTGTTGTTGTTCCCTTTTTCTATTAATAGAATTACTTTCAGAAGAGGATTTGGGAGGATGGGGGGGGTCCCCTACGAATAAGTACAGCTTAAAATTTCTTCCATTTTGGAATACAAATCAGGCAGTCGGCAGGTTGCATGAATGGAATCCAGCATTTCCAGGATCTCTTCTGAATAGCAACTTCTGAAGAAACTGTTGCATTGCATTCAATTTGAATAATATCAAGCATAAAGAGAGAATGCGTGACAGTTTCTGTGAGAAAAGAACTCTTCTAGAAGATATTATGTTTATATATTAACAGCACATGAGATTCCCAAAGTCAGTGTTTGTATACACCATGGAAGTGTAGAAAGTCAACCAGAACTATGAGCAGATACTTAAATTTATGAAGCTTGACAGCTTCTTCCACATCAGTAAGCTGCCTCTATCTTCACATTACACTCTTCTCCTCCCACCCTCAGAACAACATTCCACTTCTTTAAGCAGCACTGCTGCTGGGAGAAGTAGCTGGGAAAACTGAAGTAAGAAATGTCTCCCAGCTGAGATTCTCGGTTTCATTTTTCCTGGTTGCTTTACTTATTTATTTTGCACGTCAGAAGCCCAGGTCTCCTAAGACCCTGTTCACTGCTGTCTCCAACAATACCTCAGAACCAAAAATCCCTTGACTGCAGCTTTCTCTCCTGTCATGTCCCCAGCCAGGTTTTCCAACAGCCCAGAGTCCTAATAATTCCTCTGCAGTATCCCCAGCTGCAACAGAGCAGCTGAGTGTGGTATAGGTACTGACTGGAATACAAATATCACGTACTACTGAAGATGCATTATAAAATGCACCCACGCAGAATAAAGGTGATTAGAATACATAATGAAACCCATGGAAAAAATACCTAAAGGAATAATATGATTTCTGTCTTTTTTAATGGACAAAGGGCTGGTACAACCCTGGCATGCTCCGTAAGTTTTGACTTTTATAAAATAAAAACTAAAAACTTCTTAGTAATTTCAACATGGTAGCAATCTGCTTCAGCTGTTACTCTTACTAAATGTAATTTAATGTCATGTCAGATACCAATATATCCAATTGTGTGCAAAACTGCAAATACATTTAAAGCCCTGGCACTAGGTTGAGTGGGAATTCAGTTTTCTAAGTGCCAATATAAATGTACACAGGTAAGAAAAGAGAGAATACAAAAGGCTCTCCCACACAGGCTAAAACTGTGTGTAAATGTGTGCTTAAAGAGGTTTACCAGCTTTTTATTTCTCTCCTTTTGCTGTTAGACTTGATAAAGCAGTCACTCACACTTTACTGCCTGGTGTCTGTAGGCATTTGAATCTGGCCAAACAGAATAGATTGTGAAGTGACTGTTAGCATATGTTTAATAAACTGCACCAAAAGTTTAAATCTAAAGTTTATAATCAGTAGTAGGAGTGCAGAAATACAGAATTTAAACTATTGCTCCATCTCAACCACAGAGTCTGACTACTTTTACTTGAAGGTCCTAATCCTGCAACCTGTGATTACACCAATAACCTCTTTCTTGATAAACATCCCCTTGGACTTAGTGCTGAAGTCATTATTCAGATAAAATTCCCATTGAGCTGACCTGAATATATGGATTTTCTCACGGAAAAAAAAAAAACAACAAACAATAATTAGTATTAGAATGATAGCATATAGTTCAGTATTTTTAAAAATACCTTAAAACGTGCCCTTAGACTCCTTAACTTTACATAGATTACATTGTGTGCCCTAAATAACAGGTGAAGTACTTTGCTTTAATATAAGCAGCTATAATGAAATATGGGCTTCCAGGCTCCACCAGAAGTCATGGCTAATAAAACTAGCTGTGTATCTGAGTTCTCCATAAAAAAAAAGGAATTGAGGAAGGAAATAATACAGTGCTCATTTTACAGACAAGAAACTCAGGCTTGGAATAATAAGGACTCCCCAAACATACCATAAAGCTCACCCCTAACACCAGATCCCTTGGGCTCAAAGCCTCTAAGGCTCAAAGAGCTTTAATTTCCCCTGTTTTCCCTCATTTAATAACTATATTAATTAGTAATTATATTTGGCAAGAGAAGTCACTGTTTAGTGAAGTGACAGAGTAACCCTAATACCATCATAATTAAAATATTACAGGAAAGTTTTAATCTCTCTATTCCCATAGAACTTCAAAATATACTTCTGCTCCCATCAGTGTACACTGAATAAGAACATAACAGCCTTGGTGGGTCAGAACAGAAGTTCATTTAGTCTTATCTCCCTACAGCAGTAGCCAACAACAGTAAACGCTTTAAAGTGGAGTAAATGTGGAATGATGCCTCCCCTGAATAATCTCCCTCAACTTCCAACAATCCACAGCTCTGAGACTTTAATGCTGAGTATCTTGCAATAGGCAGCTTTAACTGTTGAGTGGTGACACTGATTATATGACATGGATAAAGGACTGCAAACTCATTGCAGCTTTAAAAAGCATCAAAGCCAAGTCCAAGGAAGTAGCAGAATATTTCCCCTTTTTTCCCCTCTTACAGCTTGCTTTTTTACAGATTTATTTTTCATATATTAGTAGGAAAATCCAAAGCTAAAAGGTTCTATTAGTACTGAAAGGTTTTATCACCAAATTGTGCAGCTGTTTTAGAAGGCATATGTTCATGTGCTATTAAAGGTGAGTCACAAATACTGAATAGATGGAATAAACAACTTTCTAGGTATAATGGAAAATAAATTTTGTGAATACTCTAATAACTGAGTAAAAACATAAGGTATGGACACTGTTTACAGGGAAACAGATCATTTCAGCAAGGGATGGAAAGGAGGTCTAATGGCAAGAGACAGGAGGAAGTGTGACAAGACAGAAGAGAGGATGAAAATGAGAAAAGAATTTTCAGCATAAACAATATGTAATAATAAGTAATTAACCATATATTTTGGCCACAGTAACAGAATAACTAATAGTGGTATTCTTTAACCCCATTATGTATTGACCAAATTTTGTATGTTAACTCAGAAACACAAATTTTGCATGACACATAAGATACAATCACAGATTTAAGAAAGATAAACCATAAACAGCTGCAGGGAAGAATTGAAAATTATGTCATTATTAGAAGCATACTGCAATCTTATCTAAATGATTATTAGCATTGAGACACTGATGGTTAATCTTACAGGTCATTCCATAAAGCTCTACCTCAAACCACCAAAGAGGTCTGAGGAAACAATGTCAAATCTGTGTTTGAATTAGGCTTTGAATTGCTAATGTTTTTGCAGCATAAGTAACCAGTAAATTAGGATTCTCCAGAACAACCCTTTATACTCCACAAAGTCTTCCCAAACAGCCATTAACCACAATGGCATCTAAACCTGAACAGCCCACAGTGAGCTCTGCTCCTGCCAGTGCTGACCCCTCTCTTCTCATTGTTCTGGTTTTACACATCTGCTGCACCCACCTGCTGCCTGTTGGTACACAGATTATAAAGACTCTGGGACAGAGATCCTGCCTTTGTTCTATGTTTGTACAACATCTGCCACCTAGTAACTGACTACAAACTGATTACTTCTCACTGAAAAGAAAAAAATAGATGTTATTGTCTCAAGAGAAGTGAGGTTTATTTCCTACTTTCTCTTTCATGAACAGACATATCCTATAACACATTTTTCAAGCAGATACATTATTCATTTTATTTTCCCAGCCACCATGAGGCAATTCAGAAGGCCATTGTTTCACATACTAAGACTCCTCAAATTACTATAATTATTTTGCACTGCAACTCTTAGGATTCAAAGAGCTTATAATGAAAAATAGCATGAACTGGAGTACCATTTTAACATTAAAATTGTTCTTGCAGCAAAATGAGATGAATATTGGCTGGAGTTTCAAAATCCATCATGCATTACAAATTATGAAAATAAAAATATTTATCTCTGCACTTGGCTCCCCTGAAAATAAAACTAATTTCAGGTATGTGATAATGGACTGTCAGAAGTCAAATCATCCAAACTTTTGAATCTCAGTCTTTGACACTGACTTCTTATAAAATTACCTACACTTACAGGGAAAAGAAGACTGAATAATTTTATTGTAGGTGTGTTATTCTCCATCCATTCTGTTCAAGAACACACTATCCAGAAAAGCAGGGCAAACCTGATATTTGGGTTAGAGCATAGTAATCAGAGGCAAATTATGCCTGTCTCTGTAACAGTCCTTCATACTCACAGATCCTCCACTGCTGTTCCACTTTGTATTTTTACTTTTGTATTAGATGTTCCAGAAGGTCCCTAATAGGCTGGTGTGAGTATTGCCTATGAATATATTACATTCCATATACCCTAAAGGTCTGTGTCTTCAGCATGTGCAAGAAACACTTATGAACTCTGATAACAAATGAAGGATATTTCCATACATAAGGTAAAGAATTTCCTCCTATGTAAGACAAGGTTTTGGCTGCATGCCTTATATAAGCAGATTCTTCATGCACATATATGGCTTCTACTCTGTATTCTCCCACTATCTCCTATTTATTTATTGGCACCTTGCTTTAGACTGTAAACTATTAAACAGGACCACCAATGTGTTATTTTTCAAGCTTGCCTTTCAAAACTTATTTTTACATCAGAACAAAGTGAAAGACAAGAAAAAGTCATTATACAAAAACCAGTAAAGTAAGTCACGTGTGTCTCCATTTCAGCACATTGTTGATTTTTCCCCAAAGGCCTCTCAGTGCCTTCATAACTTGATATCAAGTTTATTTCTCCACTTTCTTTCCAGGAAAGTCCTTCTGATATAATGCTTGTCTTTAAAAAACACATGGTCTGAGAGAGGATGTGGGGTCTACTTAGGCTGATATAGGATTACTAGGAAAACAGTACACAGAAATCATTAAAAATGGTGAATCGTGGAAACTTTCATTGCTTTGATTGCATGTGAAATGTACTCAGATCCTTCCTTTTAAGCTAAAGCGAAAAAAATTACATAGAACCTCTCACCAATAAGAATGGAGTACCACTGTAAGTTTTTTATATGTTATTTAACATATCTTTTCTTGTTTCATTGATTATCTGCTTAAACTAAGACAAGTGAAAGGGCTTACTAAAGAAACTTCGTTGTCCTCAACACACCTGTCTTGGCAGTCATAACCAAAGAGGTCTTCACACCCAAAAATACCATCCCTGGCAAAGTCTGAGTTAGTAGTTCCATTCTTCCAAGCAAAATAAAATAAATATTCTTTAAACACTTCCATATACTAGAAAACAAGCAGCTAAACAAGAGGTAAACACACATTTTATATACTTTGCATAAAGGAAACATACTTCTCCTTCACCATTGCCTTCCTCAGTGAACCAGTAATTCCTACATTTAACTTCACAAGCCCTTCTAAACAAGTGTAGCCTAGAACAGGCAGACAGACTTCCCTGTGTAGAATACATTGCCAGACATTTCCCTGCCTTCATATTTCAAGGAACTCAGACTGGAGATCTCAGCTGAGGTAGAATGTCAGCGGAAAGAGGCGGCTTCTCCAGTGGGCTCATTTTGGGCTTAAGGCACCCTGGTAAGGGAAAAAGGCTTTTTCCAGCATTGTTTAGATCTTCTAACAGGCACTACTGAAACAGATTTACCAAGTCTACTCTTTATCTTAAAGATATATAAGGATGCCTTTGAAGAGATTTATTCCTCAAGGCACAAAATGGACCTAGCTCCCATAAAAAGCAATAATACACTTCCATCGAAGACAGGAATATAGCCATCCTATATTCCCCAAACTACATCTTACCTGCCTCACATTAAGGTATATCTATATCTGGGGGGGAAGGGAAAGTCTCTCAGCAGCTAGATAAATTTCTTTATAGCAAAGAGTAAAGCTGAAGTGATTTCATACCTGATACAGACAGAATGACACAGTACCATGGGGAACGTATTTTTTGGGGGAGGTTCCATAGGAGCACACATCTCCACATCCATAAGTTTGGTAGGTAACGCCTTGGCTGTGATGGATCCCAGCACTTTACATCCCACAAGTTTGCAATGACCCTATAAAATTACTTTCCATCCATCTGAAGTTCCAGTGGCAAGAAATACTTCTGACAAACAACCAGGACCTGGCAGCAGGTCTAATAATGCAGTGCCAGGTTTAAAATGCTGCAGTTATCAGTCAGTCACACCACAGAGCAGGTCATGCATAGCAAAGAGCTGCTTTATTAGCTTGAAGGAATATGCAGCATGTATAAAATGATAAAACGCCACTACTGAGCAGAAGCCAGAGCTGAAGCAAAATCCCCATCATGGCCCAGATAATGCGTGCCATTCACAATCTTACTGGAGATCCATCCTAACCAGCACATGTTAGTTAATAGCACAAGCTTGAGACAACAATTAGGAAGCCTTCCAGGCTCAAGACTGAATTTTGTTTTCTTTCTTGGGGTGAAGAGGAAGTAGACAAGGAGGAAATTGATACACTTCCCTAAACTGCAAATCATGAAAAACCATAATATAACTAAAGAAGAACCTTTCTGAGGCAATTTTTCACACTAAGACAGTGACCCTTGTCCTTTTCTGAAACAGACCAAAGCACTTCTCCTGACAACACCAGCCCAGTGTGGGCCTTTTATTATTCAAAAAGCATCAAATAGTTATTAAGAAAGGAATGGAACCTTTAGGGTTATAAAAAGGAATGACTACAGGCCAGGGGCCTCCTTTACTAACAAGCAATGGACAACTGCAATTCACTATTGTTGGGCTACTTGGTGCAAACTAGACATCTTAATGAAATTGTATACAGTGCTGAGCACTTATGAGGTGACCTGTCTCCATAAACAGTCCTAGGTCTCCCTAGCACTTTGCTATAAGTTTCAATAATCCTTTTAAAAGAATTGTTGAGATGATGGCAAATGCTAGATGTTAGGGGAGTTTTGCCACAATTCTCTCTCATTTGTTGCAAGAAAAACAATGAAAATTATTTAAATAGCTGCACAAGAAAAAAAAAAAACTTCTTCTGTCTCTCTTGATATAGCAATGGATATAGCAATGCCAAATTTGTGATTCTTTATGTGACCTAAATATTGGACAACATTTATAACTACCAAGGTATTGACAAGATATCAAGGAAATATTAAAACCCACAACTTTCTATTTTCAGGATGCGCTGCAGTCAAAGGTATCCATGCTACAAATTCACTTTCCTTCTGCTTAATTTATAAATATTATTTCAAGTTCCAATGTGATGCAGAAATTTTTTTCACCAGAAGAAATACAAGGTGGTAATTTTTGTCCTCTGCATCAGCACACCTGAATCCCTGGGTTCTGTGAAAGTAGAACTAATATCACTGCAGCAGAACAGGGATAGGGAGAAATCTTCCAAGCCAAAACTGGGGTCATCACAGAAGTGATGTTAACAACAAATAAGAAATGCATCAGAACCAAGAGTGGAACATTACCCACAGCATCTGATTAATTTTTTTCTACCTTGGCAGAAAAAAATTAGCTACATAATAGATGTGATTGCTTTGAAATTGATTGCAACTACTACCCCAACTCTTTGTTTCCCTTACCAGTCATTCCAGCACCCTGAAACCTGTGTTGCTCAATCCTTCCCACAGCCTCTTGCTGCTCTCTCAGAGGTGCCCGCCTCAGTCTCACTGACACCCTGCTCTAACTCAGTGCCACCAGCTGATGAGTGTCATATAAGTGACACCACCAGAGCACTCAAGAGAGTACTCACTGTACTCACTGAGTACTCACTGAGGGCCTACTCAACAATTGTCTGTCATTAGTAGGTGCTGGCTGAGGAACATGTCCACCCTCACAGGAAACAATGCCAAAGAAACAGCACGGAGCTATAAAAAGGTTCTGTACTCACACTGAGTCCCTTCATGCAGAAAAGTACATTAGACATCTCATAGGGCATGCTCTGAAAATAGATTAAAAACAGTATTTAATAGGCAAGATAAGTATTTTCAAGTGTAGGCTATAAAGCTAGTCATCTTCATTTGCACTGAGGACTTGAAAGAAACAGCCTAAACTTCTGAAGTGCTGAGAACCATCTGCTCTTATTGGCCTTAGTAGCTTAGTAGTTATGGAAAATAAGCTGTTTAATTAGATGCTTTGGCATCGACCTAATTGGCTAACTTTTGACTGCATAAGTTGAAAAAAAAAAAAAGAGAAGTGTCCAAAGTAGAATGATCTCACATTCAAAGAAAACATTGCTTCCACTCACTATTCAGCCTTCTCCACATCCTTCATTCACCTCCAGAGTAACTATAAAACAAAGCTGTCTTCTTTGTTTTCCTGTCTAATTCTATAACGTCAGTAAAAATTTACATGCTAAAATGACAAAAGTTTTCTCCCTCCAGGAAGAAGCGATACCAAAATACAGAATTTTACAGTGCTCCTTGCTAGAACTATCCGTATCATGGACTGAAATATATGCGATCAAAATAATACCTCAGACTATCATATTTCCCAGGCATGTCTCCATTGCAAAATGCAGGGCAACAAGGAGATATCTAAACTAGCAGAAGCACTGCTGGGCCATATATATATATTGTGCAGTGAAGCATCATAAAGCCCTATATTATTCTACTGCACCCAGGCTAAGATCTGCCATCAATCCAGGCTTCCTGCCTCTGATACTGTCTCATCCTGCTGTGGCCACACCAATTATATGACACTTTATTGCTGTGAATACACGTCTTTGATTCTTCTGGAGGGAACTAGCTCAAACTTGCGAAGAAACTCATAAAATAAAAATGAAACTCTAAATGTAAGAAAGAGAACAATTTTAAACATGGAATATTGTTTTTAATACCTCATGTAGAACTGTAATTTGGAAGTGCATACAAGCACAAAAACATGGGGGGTTGGAGTTAGTGGGGTTTTAACGCTACTACAATTCTAAGGGAGCTTGAGCTTAGATTTGAAGCTGCTACCTGGAAAGGTCAGTCTGAACTACTAACTGTATATACCACCTTTTTAATTGTATTTGCTAAATATTTGAAGCCCTAGTCCCCACCAACACCTCTACAAGCTGCCTCAGCACTAACAGCTAATAGGGTGATGATGTTTTGGAATCTATGAGCTTTATAAAATGTATTTACATGGTCTTGAGTGATAAGCTGTCCCTATGTTAGAAACCAGTAAACTTTGAGGCACATCTGTCATTTCCCATCATCTTTTGGCTCAAATGCTTGGGTTCCTTTCCAAAGGAGAGGAGTGTTGGCTGGGAAATGTGACACTGTCTGACAGGATTTAGGAGGGGACATCAGAAACAAGACAGAGCCGGGCACAGGAGAGTGCATCTGCCCTCCAACAGATACAGCCATTCCACTGAATGGTTGTGAATAGGCCAAAATCTCCCCAGCTGCAAGAAATGAGACTAGTACCTATGCTGATCACAATAAAGATGAAGAATATTTTAAAGAAGTTTTGATAATTTCAAAAGATAATAATTTTAACTCAATTACTCATGGATTCTCAGAAAGAAAGCCCATTATAGAATGACATAGCTTTGTGCTTGAATAAATTGTTAATTTAATGAGTCATACCAGCATACCTAGCTTTTAAACAGCATCATTTACCAGTGAATCACAAAGTGATTAACAAGCCTTTATTGTTTGTTTTGCCCTTGAGAACACAAGTTCTCAAAGACACATAAAGCATTATTACCTTTGGGTACATTTTAGGCACATGACAGCTCAGAATGAGACAGATTTTCCATATTCATATCCAGAGCTCTTAAAACAAACCTGTCCTTCAGGTAAATAGCAGCAGTAACAGGAACCTTTGCTTCTATAGTTCATATTAAAATGCTGCTATGTCAGAAGTAGAAACACTCAGTTACACTGAAGCACAGCATTCTGAGTTCTGATACAATAAAATCATTTCCTTTTTACCAAGGAAATGTACTTCAAAATTAAAAAAGAATTGCTATTTCAACACAATATGTACTTGTTGAACAAAACATGAGATCATATTCCACTGTAAACACTGAATACATTTTGTTCCTAAAAAAACCCTATCTTTTTGTGGTGGTGCATCCTTCCCTCCTTTCCATGCTGCTCTGTGATCTGAGAAATTCTTGTTAGTCTCAGCCTTGATGAACAGCATCTTGATGAACCAGTCCTGCCTCACTCATACAGCTATTTGTGAGACTGCATTGCAAACCACATAAGGAAATGGTTCTCTTGGCAAAAAGCATTTCTTTTTTCTCATCCTTCCATTGCCTAACTCAGCCCACTAATTATTTCCTGGAATAATTGCAATTGCACAACTACTAAGAGGGTGGGGAAATGATAGAAGAAGATGGTTGATTTTCCTCAGAGTAGTTGGCATGGTGTTGCATTTTGCATTTGTCACCAAAATAGTGTCGTACAAATTGAAAACAAAGCAATCTTATATTTGTTTCTATGAAATTTCAGGACATTTTATACTGAATAATTCCTTTCTAATGCTGTTTCTCCAAGAACTGACATGGCAGCAAAAAGGAACATTTCTATATTATTGTAGCGTCAGCATGAATTCATTTGCAGGTAGGAGCTGTATCCTTGCCCTCGTCAAAGTTTGTCTTCCCAGGTTTTATAGAGTGATTCAATGCAAGAATACAGGTTAAGATTATACAATGTACTGACCATAGAAAATTCATGTGTCTAAATAGCTTTAAATTCTTTAGTACCAGCTGTTCTCTTATTGAATTTCTGTCACCCTTTTGATTCTCAATCTGTTGCTTTAAACAATGCTTTGCTGTGGTTCTCCTCAGTAGGGAATATCAGAGAATCCACAGCTTTGGTCTTGTTTCCACTTCCTTCCAAGCATGGCTGGTCTGTAGGTTTTTTCCATAGGAAGAAGTGTAAAGCAATTTTAGTGCAGAGTTGGTTCCATTCGCTTCTTTGAAAGCCACTTTTTTTTCTTTTTTAAGCTTTCTGGTCACACAGAACACCCAATTCTTCCAAAGGCTCATGTTTAGTGAAGAATAAGATTACAGACAAACAGTTTCCAAATCTCTACTCCCTAAACCTGCAACAAGAAGTACACTCTGGACTGGAAAACACCTCACAGATATCGTTGCCATGGCAAAGCTTAATATGAGTTTAGAGACTGGGCATGCAGCCAAGAAGAAAATGAGGAAAGCTGACACATGACATTTCCCCCTTTGTTTTTTCATATAATTTGCTTTCTGCAGCTCATCTCAAGAGCACAAGAAATGTTTCACCTTCAATTATCTCCACTGGAGTTTCATTTTTTCCCCCCTTTTCTTTTTGTAATTTTTTTCCTTCAATTCCCAAAGATTTACATATGTTCATTGCAAATAATTCCTAAAAATAGTTAGCATATGTGCTGTTGATTTCCTCTTTATTAAAAGAAACTAGACTTGAAGATGGGCATGCAAACCTAACAGCTTCTCATCAACTACAGTTTAATTTGACAGCCAATAAGGACAACATTTTCAGGGGGGAAAAGTAGCAGTATATTGTAAAACACAGATTTCTTTTTTGGTTTATCATTCTAAACTGAGCTTACAAACCCCATCACTTACAGTATCGCTGCTTAAGTCCCATCATTTTCAGCCAGTGTTGGGCAAGGTTGGTATAACCTCATTCAGCAATTGCATCCAGATAACATAAAAATTCAAGTAACTTTAAATATAGAGACTCTATACAAATATAGACCCTCCAAGCCCTCTGATATTGTGAACTTGCCCAAAGCCATCACTCCACAGGGGGTTCTGTCTGGCACAGGGAATTGGTGGCCCCTGCCAGCACAGTCCTGAGGCAGCAGTGGCCCAGGTGGGGCCAAAGGCTGCCTTCCCTCAGCGCTGCTGTGCTGTCTGCTGTGTTCTACAGCTGAGGCCAGCTTCCTCATCCACGTCCTAGCCCCAAAAAATGCCAGCAGAGCTATTAGTGATCACAGGAGCACAGCCTGCAGAATTCCACATCTTCTGCTTGTCTGCGTCCTGTTGGCATTCTGCCACAATTCCAGAAAGCTGCTCTCCTTTGGAAAACAATGATGCCCAAGGTTAAACATATCTGAAATCAAAGCCCTGGTCTGCTACAACAGAGAGTAAATTGAACTTAGCCTCTGGTACATATAACCTGGTCATACATCTTTATTGTTCTGAAACAAGCAATTCCAGAATTCTTCTTTCAAGTATACAGAGGCTTTCATTGTATTCAGATTCCAAAATGAAATTTAGAGTGTTTTTTACAGCAATGAAACCTTGTCTCCCAATTGATTTTAAGAAACCCATTACAAAACAAATAATTTTATGGCAAAAAGGAAAGGTTTGAGCTGTTCCACTGTATTCTGTACCCTCACAGTAATTATAGTTGGAGGCCTAGATTTCTAAACTCTTTCATAAGATGTAGGCTATCAGACATGCCTCTTAGGAGGATTTGCAGCAAACAAGTAAACCCTTGGTGAAATAGTCTAAAACTCAGAAATACTTTAAACTCATACTCTCAATGGAATAAAATTGTGAGGAAGGAAAGTAATCAGTGGGCCAGTGCAAAGCAGTAAGTTTGTGCAGCAGGTGCAAGGTGGATAGTCTTTGGAAACGAGGAGAGCTATCAACAGGAATATTAAATTAAAAGGAAATAAAATTGAAACACAAGGCACTTATTCATAATCTTGAGCTTATACACAAGGGCTGGCAGCCACTATCCTTAACTACAAGGACAGCCCTTCTCCTGTCACATGGAAGCAATCACTTATTGGGAAAGCACCTGTAGGGATGTTACAAGGAGTAACTGCCCACAGGCAGGCATGCCTGACTAGATGAGAAAATTTTTAATATTAATGGTGGCAGTGTTCAGCTGAAAAGGCTGAATGCGGACTAGGTTGAAAAACTACTCCCTATAACCTGATGTCTTTATGAACATAATGAAAAGGCTGCACGGCAGTACAGGAGGGTTTACAACTGCTGCAATCTATTTAGCCATCTGTCCAGCAAAAGGTCAATGTTTAAAGTCACACACCAACACAGCAAAGTATAGACCAGACTTCACATAAAAGAAGAGAACCCAAATCAAGAAAAGAAATACTTTGATTCCAGAGATGACACCATTAATTTTTTCCAGAAACCCAGATTATTACCGTATAAAATGCTGTAGAAAAATGTTACTGTAACCCTTAAACAGGTGTTTCAGCCATATTAAACTACCAAGGATGTCAAGTTTTCAGACCTGGCTGGTTTCAGCTGGTTCTGGGATATTAGATCATATTAAGAAGCTTACAGTTACACACAGAAAACCACATTTGATCAGACAACAAAGCCCATTCAAGAAGCAACTCTAAAAAGTCAACTCTTCCACCTCTCAGCTGCTTTTCTAGGTTGCCAACTTGAAAACATCAATTGTATTTTTGAGATATGATTACATTGTATAGAATTGGGAAAGCATAAAGAAGGTGATCACAAGAAAAGCTTAAAAAATAAACAGCATTTAAAGGACACAATTCTAACAAATAGGAATGGCTAGAGGCCAAGAAAAGGCAGTTGTTTGGGTGAGGAACATATGTAGCTGAATCTGCAAAGAAGCGCCAGATGTTTCCAAACCAGCAATGGCCTATGGAGAGCTGCTCAGAGTCATGGTTTCAATTCCCTTGCTTCTGCTATCTGTAGCAAATTCCTGCTCTCAAATCCCTGACAGGTATTCTGCTATGCCTAGATCTTAGGGTGCATTTATAGCAAACCTGCACGTGGCCTTCAAACACAGCACACGACATCGAGTGCAGCACCTGAGGACTGCAACTGCTTTGAAAATCCCAGCAGTATCACTGTGTCTGTGCTGGAAACAGCCAAATTGGATGGTCACAGACACCTAGAAACTCTAAGCCTAGCTCTGCCATCCAAAAAGCCACCAAGATTGAAAAAGCAGTTAGAGCCAGGAAAACCAGCAGCCTTAATTTTCATTTAAATGAAAATGCATGTACTAGATTTTATTTTCATACTAGCAGTTGCCAAAGGGATGTTTCCTGGGATCTTTTAAACTTAAATCTCATGTGGAACCTCATTAAAAACAATGTGAAACGAACCATACAACCTGTAGCCACACTATGCTCAGAACAAGCACTATGATTTGCACAGCTGGGGATCCAACACCCACACTCTCAGGAACTAGTGGGTGTCACCAACCTAGAAAACCACTTGGGATGCAGCAAAGAAGTGAATCTTGCTCCGTTATCTCTTTTGGAAGCATTGCATCTGTCACAAATCCAGAAAGGTGGCAGCTTAATAGGAATGATTCTGAAGGTTCTTATGAGCATATGTGGGAGCAAGTTCCAGACGAAGAAAAACATTCATTGCTCAGTGATAAGAACTAATATCCAGGTTTTAAAGTTCTTTTTCAAAAATACTACACCTATTGAAAATATTAGACTGCTTAAATTTAACCCTTCCTTGGTAGACATCTACATAGCTTTACTGAACTTAGCACATGTACACTGATTTTTCTCTGGCCGAAGATCTAAATGCAACATGGACACAAGTAAGTTCTGTGAATTTTAATAGGAATTAGGCACACAGAATTCTACAAAATTCATTTACAAATCCCTAGAGATGGAGAATGACTAAGAATCACTACAAAGGATTTTTGATCTATCCTTAGGAAAAAACACTTCTCGAATGCACTATTGTCATACTGCAAAAGAAAAAGAAAAGCTAAACTCAGTCCTTCTTCATGAAAAGGTTTTAGTAACCCCAGGAGGCAAGTAAAAATATGTTAAATTCTTATTGAGGGAGAAATATGTGGGTCTCCATAACCTACAGCTGTTAATGATAATGAAATATCTGCCAGCTGCCATAATCAAAGCAACAGTAACTCAACTAGTTAAAATACCAGAGTTAAAGAATGACTGTCTGCCAAAGCACATTTAACTTCAGGTAGCATCTCTGCAATTGACAAAATAGACATCCATTCCAAAGATAATCCTCAAATTATCATTTTCTCACTTACTGGATTTATGTGATTTAACATGCAGTCATTTTCTCATTAAGACCTAAATATAAAGTACTTGAACAACTGATTGCTGTATTCAAACCATTACAGAACATTTCTTTCACGGTGTTCCTGCCTGTGGCACCCAGAACATGTAATGACTTGCTTTTAAAAGCCAACATGCTGTAGGAGTCAGGCATCTTCAAGCTGCTTCACACATGCAGCTGCTGTAGGAAACAGCTGCCCACTGGGGCCTGGACAGGGCAGACATTAAAGCCAGTCAGCTTTTCTGCAACCTCCTCCCCTGAAAGCAAGGTCACCTCACTGCAGATACCCCACCTAAGCTTTTTAAGACCTTGACCTTCAATCCTTTAGACCTTCTCTTGTTCTCTCAGAGCTCTGTTTTATCAGATGACCCTGGAGCGATGACAATTACCCCCACAACTGCACACATCCTAAGCCAAGGTCACTGCCAAGGGCCCTTGCAGCCTTCCCCAGGGCAGCTGGAAACAGCTGGATGGGCAATATACCCACACTTCCACAGCTGAAGGAAGGGAACAAGGGTTGACAAAGCCTGCTGATTAGCTAGCACCAGACGCATAAAAAGTGATATCATTTACTGCAAAAAAACCCACAATTCCATTTTAAGAACAAACTGTTTTTCCTTACAGAAATGGTGATACATTAAAAAACTGGATTTACAGAGGCAGTGGATTCTCATGTAAATGGATCCTAAGTGCATCTGAGATATTAAAAAAGAAATCAGAGACAGTCAATAGTTCATAGGCGCCACATGATTTGCTTGCTAATGTATCAAACTGCCACAGAAATAACCATCTCTAAACACCAGCTTGCACACCCAGCCTCAAAACTGCCCTTCTCAAAAGTCACAAAAAAGTATAGCTTTCAATGAAAACTAGCAGAAAGCTAATAGCCAGATCTCTTTAAATATAAGTGTATCCTTGATTTTTATTTGCTACAGTAAAGCATGACAGACACAGGCTGGATCATGCAGCTTGTGAAAATCAGAACACTCTCTGAATTCCTAAAGGGCCTTCAGGCATGCCCAAATATTTCTGGCATACTGTGAATAAAGTTTGAGATATGACATAAAATGAAGATGTTTTTAGGAATACCATTTCTATTCCTCATATTCCATGAAAGCATAGGAAATTATGCCACTTATATCCAGCCATAGTTTCTAATGATGGCATTGCAAAATTAATTTCGGGGAGGCGGGGGGGTCCTAAACAACATATCTTTAATATATTTCATCAAAATGATGGATATTCACCTGTCAGAGCAATCTAGGTGACATTGGTGCTTGGGGTGGAAGAGGACAGGACAAAGCTGTATAAAGCAGAAGCTTCAAATACCAAGGCACTGGAAGCTAGCAATTGCATTTAGAAGTCCAATCCTACCCTAGTTAGCTGACCAATCATAATAAAAACAAACTGAGCCAGGCACTCTGAGTTCTTTCACACAACTATCTAAAATTACCAGTTAAAAAAGCTATTCATCAGTGACCACTGTGTTACAAGAAGGTTTTCAGAAGCTGGGACTGGCTGGCAAACACTACATTAACTAAAAATGCTTTCCTAATCAGAATTAATAAAATAATTTGTACAACTCTATTCTCTAATAAATAACAAACCTCATGTTGAAAGGCTTTCTTCCCCTCATTCACAGCAAAATGAGATATGGTATTTCAGTGCTGTTCTCAATAGGCAGCCATAATAAATATGTATTGAATAAACAACATACTCTTCCACATATAGAGAAAGGCTATTAGTGAACCAAACAAGACACATCTTGACATCAGTGACTAAGAACACAGCCACACTCTTCATCTTTCCATTTGCTTCCCACTTCTTTTTGACCTGCTTAGTATTTGGGAAAACACCCTAAAACTTTCAATAAGATTTTCCGAATTGTCCAATGATTTAGGATTACGTAGAATGGAATGCTATATTATTCAGATATTTGTATCCTTTTAAGTAAAAGTTATGACTTCACAGCACAAGGAAAGTTCATCCTTGAGGCAGGGTCACAGAAACAACCTATCCAACAAAGGTGTTTGCAGGTTATGGAAAATGTCAGGAACATTCTGAAGAGCATGTAATGGATGTTAGAAATAAGAAAGCTGCTTGTGCTTGGGGTTTTCATGTTTGAGGTTTTTTTCTTCCCCCACAAAATTATTTCAATGACAAGAAAATCCCGGCTGTTGAGAATGAAAAACTAAGAAGTCAATAGTCACACAGTCGAAGCAACAAAACTCCTCAGGTTTAGAGTATTAGTATGGCCTTGGAAAGAGCCAACCCCCAGCTGAGAGCAGCTACCCACTGACTCAGCTATGAACAAATCATTCAGCTGCTCTTACTGGTTTTTCCTTGAACTTACTCGAGGCACTGATAATTTTTTTGTCTTTGGTTTAGAAAACAAGAACTCCCCATATGGGGGACTTGGTTTCTTCACAGAATTCAGTCTCTACAAAGAAGTTCCACAGAAGAACTTTTTTTAAAGCACTTCACAAAAAAGGTCTCCATACAAAATGCTTACTTCTCCTTATGTGAACAATCCAAATAAGCATAATATCCTCTGTGAGAAAGGCAGAAGAAATCTGCATGCTTTTCCTCCTCTGCAAATTATGCAAGCATCAACACAATCCCCCCTGGGACTACTTAACAGCAATAGGTTAGGTTGAAGCCACATCAAAAGCCAGAATACATCTCTTCTTCAAATCATACAGCACGCTTTCTGTACACTGTGCCCAATGGCAGAAATACAGAAAAACAAAGGGGCACTTTCTAGTGTCACAGCTGACTTAACTATGATTGAAAGAGTTCACTGAGGTCAAAGGGGGAAAAGAGTTGGCATAAATCTCAGTGTAATTCCACTGAGTTATGTGTGAACACAGTTCTTCAGACAGATTGTCTGCCACAACATTGCCTCTCAAGCTCCTCTCGGAGTACACTCAATTCGCTGCGCATAAATTACCGTGAACTCTCAGCTGTGATGTTTCAGACCCATTGCTGCTACCCCCATGTAGTACTCCACATCCCACTACGAGTGACTCAGAGTGCAGGTACCTCCAGGCTGGCTGCTGCTCCACAGCCACAGCAACCCAGGCAGGAGAAACCCACTTGCAATTGTTTATAACCCCAGTCATCACCACGGCACCGCAGCACTCCCACGGTCAGCTAGAGTCAGGCTGAAAGTCTTCTTTATCCTGTGGGGTTGAAAAAAAGCAACCTTTTAGAAAAATAACACAGCAGGAGCCTGTACCAAGCTACTGCTAATGGAGTGGCTGAAAGGGATCACAGAAAGGTCCACCAGGTCAAAGAACAGAATGGCACTTCTAAGACAGCCAGGAACAAATCAAAACAAGACAGGAAGACTTCTGGCAACAATGAAGCTGCTGGTCAGTATTAGAGGGCACAGCTAGAACCCCCTCCCAGATGGGAGCCACAATACACAGGTCAGTGAGGATACGAGTTCACAGACTGATGGGGATGGGGAGGAAGACTTCAATTACTGCTCCAGTTCTCAGACGAACACAAGAGCCAGAGGCAGTCTAAAACCCAGGAAACATTGGTTTATGCATTCTGGGAAAGGTTCCACTGCACATTGGGGCTGGGGAGGAGCATTTCATAGCACTGCACCCTTCCACAGTATGAGACACATATCACAGCACCTTAATAAGTGTATTTCACAGCATTCTAAGAGGATGTTTCATTTTGCACAACACATTAATAGACAGAAGAGATTATTTTGGGAGAACATGTTGTAACAGTGATTTGCAGTCACATGAGAATTCACAAAAATAGAGAGGTATTTATGTGGTAGGAACAAGAGGCAGACACCTAGCTCCTTCTGCTCAAAACATTTCTTGTAGAACTGTATTTTACCATATTTTCCCAAGACATAAAATGGAATTGTAAGAAATAATGTTATATAATGGTGATGACATTGCAAGGCAGAGCTGCCCTGCCACTTGCTCTAGACTAGACCACTGTGATTTTTCTGTACTTCAGGGGAACTAAACTGGCAAACTATTCTGTTCTGTATCTTTTTGTGCTCTTTTTTACTTCAGACAACCAACCCTCTGATTTCCTTAATATACAAAAATTAAAAAATTAATGAATTCTTCAAAATAGATACCTACACTGTTGCCCACCTCACAAATGCAAAATGAGCCCTTCCTACACTTCTCCTCACACTCAGCAAGCTCCCCCCTCCAGCCCTGCTGCCCTTCCCAGTGCCAAGCTCTCCTGAACAGACACACAAGCATATTAATGCATACCATATAAAGACACAAGGGATAAATTTTCTTTCAAATGCAAGCTGTAAGAGAGGAGGTATTAAAAACCAAAATCTTTAGCCTCAATACTGGAAGAAGTCCAAAGGGACAGTAGCTCACATAAAAGATTTTTTTCTTAATCTGTGCTGGAAATTGGAAAGAATAACAACCATCTGCTACTTTCAGTTCTCTTGTGGACATTGTATTGAATGATGCAATGTTTTGCCTTTCAGAGCTTCAAAAACTGTGCAGGGATCTGCAAGGGAAGCTGAGAGAAGGAGGGGGAAAATGAGACTGAAGATGCCCCCAAAGTCTGAGGTCCAGACAGCTCAGCAAGGGAGCTTGGACCTGCCAGGAGGGTGGTGAAGCGACACAGCAGGACCCACCAGAGCCACGGAGCCAACAGCCTGACTGCTCAACAGCTCACTGCAGAGAGCCTTCCTCTCAGCCAGGGCTCAGTGGAAAACAACAGCGAGAAGGAGCTCAGGAACAAAAAGACCACTTGGCTTGAGACCATGCTCCAGGCAGAGGGCCTCTGCTTCTCCAGGAGCAGTTTGCTGCAGCCCCTCAGTGCTGGCAGCGAGTTCCTGCCTCCCACCAGCCCCTGGCACTGCCCAGAGCCCTCCAGTGCCTCAGCTTCACGTGGGTGCTCTCTGCCACAGTTGTCCCACATTCCTGCAGCAGGCCAAGCTGAAAGCAAGTGGCACAGTAGAAACCTTTTTCTGCACCTTTTTTTTCCAAGCATTGGCATATTCCTGTACTGAGTACCTAAATGTGAACTCCCCTACTATTTATTTCCAGCTTCCATCATTTTAACTGCTGTTGATTTGACTCAAATATTTGTGCCTCAAAACTGTCACAAAAGTTGTAGTAATTCCAATCAGTAAACCTAATGAACAAATACTAATAACTTTGTGTATTTCTATAGGTACATATACAGATGCATGTAACTGAGTTTATGAAAAGGTGCCAATGTTTCATTCAAGTTCCACAAGGGCCAGACCTACAAAACTGGCTGAAGTTATCAAACACAAAAAAAACCCCATGTAAACTTTTTAAATAATATTTATAAATAATTCTAGAGCATTATCCTTAACACTTCATAAACTAGTTCAAATATTCTGTGGAAACATTGAAGAAAAATGATCAAATTGATATTTATTAAAATTGACTTTAAAACACTGCTAAACAAATAAGTTGGTTTTACTTAAAGATTTCATTAATTTTGTAAAAAATATCCATTAAGAACTTACCAGACTACATCCCCATTATATTTTCAACTTTAGTAATATTTTATTTCAATATAAATGAAGCATAAAAAGTTGAAGGCAAAATTCTAATAAACACACACAGCAGCTTTTCATAAAGAAAAGGTTGTAGAAAATAATTCACATACCAAAACCAAAAATACAGTCTTAATCTGTAACAAAACCAATTAAGGTTTCATAAAAATATTGAAGAAATAATACTCCAAAATGCTTTCATGAAACATTCCTGTTTACATCAGACAGCTTCATAAAGCATTAAAAAATACATACCATAGCCACAACTCCAGAAGTCACTGAAATCAGCCCCAGTACTCATAGCAAGTGTCCTCAGTAGTTTTGACAAGGCTGTCTCAACACCTTCTTACAGAGTCCTCAGGGCTCCAGCCCTTAATTCCCCTCACAAGCAAAAACCATCCACCCCCAACCCCCTATCATGTTATTACAAAATGTACGAAATGCTTCCTTCTCCTTATGCTGGGCAGGTCCATGTGCCCCACAGTGCCCTGTCAGACACCTTGGATCAAGTGTCTGCGGTGAGCACTGGCAGTGGGGATGGTCACTGTGAGTGGAGGCTGGGGCTGATTCCATCTGGTTCCACGACAGCCCCACAGCTGAGCACTGCTGAGCCCTCAGAGAAAGCTGGTGGTGCCTCTGAAAACAAACAAACAAACAAGCAAACAAACAAACAAACAAACCATTTAAGAAAGGGCAAAACTCTGCCAGGCAGCAAGAAAAATAGTGTAAGAAAAAGCTCAGCAAGGTCAGAGAAGCAGGGAAAAACAAGGTCCTCCGGGCATCTGAAGGGCACAGAGCCCAGAGAGGAGCCCACACCGAGCAGGTGGAGATGCCCTGAAGGAAACCCCAGCCTGCAGAGACCCCATGCAGGAGCAGGGAGAAGAGTGAGAAGGAAGGAGCAGCAGATAGGAGCTGTTGTGTAGTGATCATAACCCCTATCCCCTCTACATTGCTCACCGTGTTATTTCCCATGTTTGTGACCATCCAAATCTAATTTAATTGGGAATAAATTAATTTCCCCCTAACTGAATCTGGTTTTCCTGTAATTGTAGTTAGTAAGTGATCTGATTTTTGTCTCAACCTCCAAGATTTTCATTTTGCCTTCTCACCCTGCCCTGCTGACAAGGAAAGTGAGGGGGGAGCTAGGTGGGCATTTGGCTGCAGTACACAGTCAACCCACCACACATCTCCAGCCAGTGATCTCGATGGCCTGACCTTCCACAGCCACCACCAGTTTGCAGTAGTTCTGCAGAGCTGAACATCTGCTGAAAACCCCTCTAATGCTATGTGGTGCTTATTTCATGGGTCCAGGTGCAACTCCATGGTGAGGAGGACAGATGGATTGCACTCTCTCCTCCCACCCTGAACCTCCTGTGGGGGCAGTAGGGCAACCAGCAGGGTTGCTGCAAAAATGGTTGTATAGTGCTCACAAAGGGGTTACCTTACAAAATCCTGGCCATCTCCCAGTGGAGTTTCAGGTACCCATCCACAAGCCTCTGTATGTGCCTGCATTTACCTCAGCCAGTTTTGCATCACATTGTTTCGTCATGCAGAAAACCATGGACCAGCCAGTCAATAAAAACCACAGAGCTAGGGTTCAAGGAATAACAAAGGAGAAATAACATGAATTTATGAGATTCCAGCATATGCAAATTCAACAGCTTGCAGATGGGTTGGTGGTTCTAGTGGATATGGGGAGGAATAACATAATCCACAAATATCAGAAGGGTATGACACCAATTAAGAATACTGAAACTAAATACGGGAAGCCTTAAAGTCTACAAAGAAATATTGGCTGTAGTATGGCTGGGGTTTGTTTGCTTCTGTCCACATGTATTGTCATCTGTCTCCACATACCACAGGAATTCAGCACAAAACAGACTGCCAAGTTCCAGCAACTTTGGAATCCCACACTTCTGTTTCCTCATGCATGGACAATGCATAGAGCTGCATAGATACAGGATGTTGAGCCAAATTCAGTGTGGCAGGGGGCAGCTGCTTGAAATGACTTCTCAAATTTAAATGTTATTTAAGCCATCTAAACAAGGATTCTTAGGAAGTCAAAAATTTAATTCAAAAAGGTATCCATAGCTCCAACTTCAAATGTATCTAGAATCACAGTTTTCATAGTGGACATAAAGAAATACTCAACTATACATATGTCATTCCTCACAAAGTCCTGTGTAATCCAGCCTAAAAAAGCTTTCAAGAAAGAAGTTACACTACTTTTTCATGGGTGATGTTTCCTCAGTGCTGAGAAAGAAATGGTACTCTGAAAATCTGAGTCAATTAAAAAATTATGAAGGAAGACAAACAGTGAACACTCATACACATTGTACAAGAAAATTATAATGGGGTGATCACAGAAAACCCTATGCAAGGGGAATCATCCTGACACAAAGATGCTTTACTACTTAGTTCAACTATGCCTTGACATCTTGTGATATTTATTGATATTATGCACACTGACCCTTTCCTTAACTTTAACCTTGCCTTGAAAGTACTAGTAGCTCTTATTCAACCCAGTTATCTCCATCTCAGCCATGGGCAAAGACAGTTTGCTTCACTTGATGTCATTCTCATTTATCTTTGCATTCCCATCAGACCCCAGAAAGGCTCATGGGGCAGCCCCTGGCAAATTGCTCAATCTTTCCTCTTCCTTATGCCAACATTTTAAAGGTTCCCTTTGATCTTAGCTACAAGTCTAGGATGAATAAACCTCACCAGACCAGCAGAGGCTACAAAAACAAATCACCATTTTTTATCATTGCTTCATTGTCCTCAAGGACCCTTGGCATTTTGTGGAGTCTATCTTCTCACAAGCACTCTTTCAGCTCCAGTTAGTTTATATTTCCAGCCCTGTTCAGTGTAACCCTGAATTCTGGCAGAAAGTCACATCAACATAAGTACACTGGTAAAAAGAAATATATATTTATGCACACACAACTTACTCTTGTTCTTTAGTTATAAATAACGTCTTGTCTTCCCTGACTAAAGTAATACACTTTTCAACATCTTTAAAACAAGCCAAATTACAGCCCTGATGCAAATACCCCCTTTTTTATAGCCAAATTGCATTTCTGTTGTGAATGCTTTGCTTAGGTGAAATTATCTTCAATTTAGCTTGCACTATACTTACAAAGTCATGCGGTGTTATTTTTGCATTATACTTCTCCAGATATTGAAGCAAGGAGATTAGATGGATAAAGGCATATTTCAGCCTCTAGTAATCTGATTTATACTTAGATACATTATTATTTTTAGCTATACAGATTCATAAGTATTCTGAAAAATCAAATTTGAAACAGATACTAGGATTAGGAGAAACTAGAAGAAACTTAGTGTACTAATATGAGAAATAAAATACCCTAAATCCAACAGAGCTACCAAAGGAGCTCTACCATAGGCATTAAAGCAATTGGATATATAGAACTTCTTACTGCTAACATTTTACAGTTTTAAAATGCAAAAATTTCCTTCTGTCTTTGTCATAAATATTCTGCATCTGTCTTCTGTAATTTATATATGCTAAATGCCTCTTTGCGATCCTAAATGAAAGAGCTTAAGAACAATTTTTTTGAGATCTTGATTTTGAATAAATGTGGGCTTATATGTAGATGACCTAACTAAGCAGAAGAAGATGTCAGGTCTGAAAACAGAGGTGTGAGCCCAGACAAGGTGAAAAGGGGAACTGGGGATGACAGCCAGGCCCATCCCACAGCACCTGACACAGAGAGCAGGGCAGCTCTGGAGATGGCAGTCAGCTTTAACCAGGATCTCCACCCAGCAGGTGGGTTCAAGGTGATGGGGCAAGCCTGAGGCCAGGCTTGCTGGTCAATGGGTCGGACACAGTCTAGAGACTTCCAGACAGACCCACAGTGACAGGACAGCTCTACCACCAAACCAGGAAACCCACGTATGGGCCAGAATCCATGGGCAAGGACAAGCTGTGCCTAAGGTGGAGAGCAGCTGGAAGCACTGCTTAAAGAGAAATTGGCAGCTCAAGGTTGAGTTTAAGTCCTGCTTCTGGGATGGGAGGCCCCAGTAAGGCTGGTCATTGTTATCAGTGACCCAGGGCACTCAACAGAAACTTCCTTGAAATCAGTGGGATGGTGCCCTGTTGAAGCTTGCTGTGGGCAGAAGAGTGTTGCTCACCCCAAAAAACTCCAGCTAGTGATTAACAAATTTCAAGGTATTGTCAGTGTTCTATTCATCATGATATCATTACAGGGAAATCAGAAAATTAATCTTTAGTGAACAAGGAGCAAATTAAGTTTCTGTAGCTCTCAGTCTGTCTAAGTCCTTTTTCCATGACACAACTAAGTAGCTCTATTAGTATTTAGGATTTCCATCCACTCCCTCACCTACCACTACCACCCCTTCCAGTGCTTGTGTGGAAAGAATTTTGCTCAAAGGACAGCACAGCTCTCAGTAAAAAGTAAAAATGAAAGGACTTGGCTCTTTCTACCAGGACAGGTTTCCATTAAGCTCATTCTACCCCTTTACTCAATGTATTTTACAAATCAGACAGGTGATTTCCTTATCTACAAGACTTCCAGAATGTAGCCTAGATTGTGTTCATTTATAAATGGAAAAAAGAAAAAAACTCACAAGTCATATCAACCAAAGGAGAATCAATCTCTTCCAGAATCAATGAGGTCTCTACAAAGGCAATTGTTTTACAGCAACCAAGGAGCCAATAAAATTCAGAGAAAATTCCAACTGGCAGATGTGTCTAATAAACACATATGTTCAGACGGCTGAGGTTGTTTATAGGATCTTCCATCCAAACAATTTCTCTGTTACTGTTTTATCTTTTAGTTGTTGTGTTTGACTGTCAGCAGGGTTTACTTTCAACTGGTTTAAATTTAAAAAAATAATAAAACAAAAAGACAAACGTAACACAGTCAGTATTCAATCCATAGTGATTCCAGCAGAGTTTCTAGCAAAGCATGCATTTATAACAGTGACCTGAGCTAACTCACTGGGCCCAGAGGAGAAAGGTCACCTTCTTATTGAGAGAGTTGCATATTTTCTGTACCCTGCTGTTGGAGCCATTTGGAGAGACTGCAGATGGTGAGATACCACAAAAAAGAAAAGAGGAATAATTCCAAAACCTAGTCCAAAACTCTTCCAGCACAAAAAGCCTATCCTTAATCCCTTGCATAGTTTGGTTTAATTTGAGCATAACATGGTCTGACTTTTCAAATACCTTTTAAAATTTTCTTTCCATTTCCAACACTTTAATTTTCACAGCACACAAACTTAGAGGGAGCAGTCTAACCTATACAAGAATTAGCATCACCCAGCATTTTTAATCTGTGAAGTGTGGACCAATCAATTCAGGGTAACAGTTTGTTTTGCAGTGATTTGGAAATGATACAGTGTGCAGAAAGTTTCACAGCTCATCAGTTTTAGAACATTTTCTAAACAAGAACTTGTAATTTAAGAACAATTTTAATCTAACTCATGCCTGTTTTCTAATGAAGTCAAATAATGACATAATAATTTAAATGATATTATTAATTCCCAGTTAGGAAACCAGTAGCAAATTTAAAAACTAACACATTTCTAACTGTTCTTTTTTTACTGCTTCTGGCTTAACACCAAAGGCAGATTTTTATTTATCTTCAAACACTGTTGTGTCTGAAAGTGATGGGTCACAAATAGACAAACCATCATTTTAGTTGAATGTTTAATTCAGTTTGTTTTCTGCAAATTTATAGCATTTGGAGAATACATTTGGAAGTTATGCATAGCCCTTTTTAATAGGTTGTATTTATTAACAGCACACTTCTGAGTGAAACTGGTATTTACTCCTGTTTCAATTTCACACTTCTTATTTGCCAGTTGTATTTTAGCCTGTCCATAGTCATATCTTGAGGTAGCACGATGTAAACAAATTGTCTGCATGCAAATTTCAATCCAATGTCATCATAGTTTTAACACATTTGGAGGACAGATATAACAAATGGCTCAGGGATATTCTGAGTAGTGGTAAACAGAAGATAACTGCTAGTGCATGAACAAAGCCATTATGTCCCTGTTCCCCTATAACTCAATTTAAAAATTAAAATTGGATAATTACTATATGACTCTTTTATCAATGTCATGAGACATAATGTTAAAACAAAAGCAGGCATTTCCCAAAACCATGCTAAGACATTCTTTTCTTGTCAGTTTACATTCAAAACAACTATATGCTTGAGTTCTCAGTTCTGAAGTTTGCGAATGTCTATGGAAGTCAACACTGCTTGTTTCCATGGGTAAAGGGGCCACAAAGCCCATACCCCCGTCTTTAAGAGCATTCCCTGCAAAGTACTTATCCCCTTTAACACCTGTGTGTGAAGAGATGTTGTGGCTCTGTTATAAATGGCTTTGTGAACGATCAGACCTGTGATATGCCTTAAACAGCCACATCTTTTGAAGGTATTAAAATCACCCTGTAGCAGCAGTCACAATATTTAGCTGTCAAATGCTGAGTAACATCAAGAGAAAGCCTCTGAGATCTTGAAAAATGAAGTAGTGGTACTTGTGGGACAGTGGGGTTTGAGTTGCTGTGAGTCCTGCCCAGCCTTAAATTAGGAGCTGATGCAACCTTCAAAAAGTAATTATGGCCATATTCTCTTTCTATTTCCCAAGGCAAGGGTTCTGTTGGAACATTTAACTTGTGTGTTGGAGCAAAGGAGCAAAGATTGTCAGAGGTCTGTGTCTGACCTTCTAGCATGTCAAGTTGAAGAATATATGTAAGAAAATAGGAAAAGGCTAAAAAGCAACTGTTAAATTATGTAAGTTAAAAAAATCTGATGGGCCTGGTTAAAAATGGCAGTCTTTGCCCCTTAGGCTTGTGCCTCTAGACTAACCTAATGGAGCTAGGAAAGCAAAGTTACAAGGAGATGTGCTAATAGGCATGGCCCTACAAAAGCTATGATCACTTAAATGCAACATGTCATTCACCCGGTTTCAAGTTACCATACAAATCCCAAGTGTGAAGGATTTCCCTGGGATATTAACGTGGGCTCACAAACTGTTCAAGAGATTGAAGGATCCGTTGCAAAGGATTGTTACTTCAGTCCTTTGGAATTAACTAGCTATGTGTAATTCCTCATTTCAAACATATCCTTACAAACTGGGCATTCCTTCTGCTATTTAGGTCTTTGCTGTTGCCAGAGCCATAAAAAGCAAGAGCTGGGAGGAAGAGAGAAGAGAAGAGAAGAGAAGGGAAGGGAAGGGAAGGGAAGGGAAGGGAAGAGAAGAGAAGAGAAGAGAAGAGAAGAGAAGAGAAGAGAAGAGAAGAGAAGAGGAGAGAAGCAGCTTTGGCACATCACTTTTTTCTCTTAGTTGCTATGTTAATGGGTAAGCATAGCAGGTAAGGTTTTGACATGCAATCTCATGGAAAGAGAAGCTTAAAATTCAATTGTAGTTAAAGTTTAGTTTGCATTCAGAATCCCTGAAATTTACATCAGTCTTAATCAATGCTCGGAAAAGCACCTGATGAAGAAACTATGACGTGTCTATTCCCATCAAAACTTAGAGATAAGGCAGGGAGAAGAAAGACTTTACCACAAAAATCCACAGAGTAAAAGAGTATCTAAAACTATATACAAGTCTTCTGTTCTTTAAGTTGCTAGTACTAACACAAAATTATTCTGAGTCCTAGGAATGACACAGATTGGCAATGTGATGTAGTCAGAAAGACACCAGTCCATCAATCAAAAGAGAAAGCAAAGGTTTGCACAACCACTGAAATTTTCACTTTGTGACAAATTCATCCTATGTGTAAAGAATCAGTGCTCTGTTTATCTTCATCACGGCACACATTACAGGCCTTTACATTGGACACAAGGTCCCCATCACTGGTTCTTGCATTTGTTGCAATTCTGTTTCAAAAGGCCCACATAAACAGGAATACAGAGTTTGTCTCAGGTTTACAGCGCAGCCAAGGTTTGCTTTAATCTGTGTCGTATCACAGCAGGCTCTGAGGGATCGCTCAGCCACTGATAGGCTAAATGAGTGGGATACAGACTTCTCCATGCCCTTCCTCATCTCTGATCATGAGCTGAGCTGCAAACTCCAAAGGTATTCCTAGAACATGGCAGCAACTTTGACAAACCGGCTCAAATCCGAAGAGGCCAGTGCAGATCTGACTGGGTCATTATTAATTTATTAAGTAATGGAGAGTATGTCAAAAGTGTTGGTGGGTGCTGAAGCAGGGCCTCCATGTCCTGCTGTTACTGTTGACACTCCCCATGGCAGTGAAACTCTAACAAGAATTAGCAGCATTTGCGCTGTCCCCACCGGCCTGCAGAGTATTTGTGTCATGCACTAGGCATTAGCAGGGAATATTTTTAAAAGCAGAGTTAGATTACTTACATAATAAACAACAACTCACATTTTCTCTAGCTGCTAGCAATTTTGATTAGGAAAATAGCTGACCCTCTTACTCCTTGCATAATTAAAGAATCATGCTGTTCTTCCTGTGGTTTTTCTTGCTTATGATTTTCCATGGCAATCCATTAAGTGGTACAGTATTAACAGGGACCTAAAACACCAAATTTAATCAGCACTAGTTCTCACATATCAACATCTATGCTCAGCACACTGTACATCAAATAGTGGCTTTACCAAATTATCTGACCTTTCCCTTTCAAGTCTGCACCTCCTAATGGCAACTTTCCCTTTTTTGGTATAAAATATTGGCAAGGTCAAACCCTGCCATATTACCTGCAAATTTCCTCAAATGACTCACAGAACTGGCCTATCTACTTGTACAAACCATGACTGCAACTATGTTTGGATTATCTATATATTTGGTATTCATGAGGTTCACAGTTCTAGCTTGTAGCCAAGAAAATTGCTTTGATTTTTTGTAAGTCTCAGAGCACCAGGCAAATAAAAAATATAATATGTTTACTACCACACACAGTTCTTTCAACTCCAGCTACATTTCCCCTGACAATTCCTTTTCCATCAATCTTCCTGCCCTTGGATATCTCCCTGACATTTTCTACCATGGCAGCAAAGGACATCTTCTGGTTGACATAATTTAAAATTCCACTAAAGAACATTTGTTTCTTCTTTAATACTGAAAAGCAACCAGATTTTGTTCCTGGGTCTGAGAGAAACAAATAATATGAATAAATCGTCTTCATATTCAACACATCATTATTTTGTGGCACAATGGGTGGGTGTGTCTAACCGGAATACCTCCAAGTGCCCATCCCATTCTGCAGCAATTAGAGAATATATATAAGGTCTGTAACATCACTGGTTTGCTCCTGGAGTCTGAGCATAACTGAAGTCTTTGGAAAGAATTCCGGTCCTACCAAGGGATCTGACCAGTCTTCAAGAGTGTAAACAACAACTGACATCCTCAGCATGTATAAATGCTCTTTGTCTCCTCTGAAAATAGTCTGAGGGGCAGAGGTAAAAAGCAAACTGCAATCTGCTGGTGCTGTACTCATTGCACCTGAGAACTGTGTCATAGCCTGTCCTCACCAGCCCTCTGCATCCCCAGCCCATGGGGACACTTCTCTCCAGGCATTTCATCAGGAAAATAGCAAAATCTCATTGGAGATTGGGAAGTTTTCCTTCTTATACTACGATTAAGTGTCTTTCATCTCATTTCCAGGTAGTTCGTTTTTGGCTGGACAAAGGTTTTTCAAACATAAAGTCTACCACAGGAGCCTTTAACACTATTTTTTCTTCCTAAAAAAAACCTGCACAGACAGTTTCATCTAGGGGAAGATTAATTTACTTTGATTAAGAATATTGAAATCCCCCCCTTTTTTTCCTCCTTAATTTTCTGTCCTCACACCATATTTTCAATACCTGACTTGAATTTCAGTAGGATGCTGGCATGACTCTGGGGTCCCTGAGGAACAAACGGATATTTCAACCCTGGCCCATCACAGCTTCTGGAATACTAATGTCTTTTGCTGCATGTATTCCAGTTCATTCGATAATTATATCCACATTATGAGGTAAAAAATGCAGGACATAATGCAGAGTACAGCTGGCACATTTGCGCTTAAGAAAATACCATTTATACTGGAGTCAAACTCACATCCTGCTGGAATTTTAGCAGCTTTCCCCTCATGAAAAGATTTTTAATAGCATTTTACTATTGGTTCATTTTCTCTCTGTGACATGTCAGTAAAGAAATCACGTTTTAATAAATGCGACTGCTGGTTTCAAAGACAGTAGGGGAAAGCTGTTGTCTTGATTTAGTTTACAATTTGGAAAGCCTTCAACAAATACAGTACAGCAAATGCTGAAGCAAAATAGATTAAAGAGGAAGCCTTTTCTCCACAGAACACAGAATGACATTTACAGATGTACGTTCACAGCACACAGTACTAACAACTGTTGTAATGGCAACAGTCTGTTCAGCACCATCTTTGGTACAATTGGCTCTCTTTAAAGCTTAAAATCCCAATAGGTCACCCAGAAGAAAATATTGTCTGCTGTGGACGAGTTATCAGTATTTTGGCCTGGTCAGACAGTAGATTCCTTGGTGTCGCCCTGATTTTTCAGCTTTCGGATGTGCTTCACAGTTTCAATGTTTTCATAGTTTTTAGTTCTTTCCTCCCACACGGGTGTTACAAATAGAAGCAATGTTTATATTAGGCGAGGTTGTTTTACATTCCTTCTCTTGGAGGAATGGACAGCTCATGGACAGTTTTCTTAACCAATGGGATGGGAGAGGTGTCAGCCTTCTCCTCCAATCCCTGGTCTGTGCAGAAATACTTTAAAAATGGAGTCAGATGTTGTAATAAATGGTTCATGCCTTTTCACCAAACAGCATGCATGTGTGTGTGATTGTGTGTCTAACAACACCTCGGAAGCTGTAACAACAGCTGGGTGAGAAGTGCATTTGTCCTGGATGCAGAGTGAAAAGTGCAGGTAGATGAAGCCACCTTCACTGCTCCCATTGCCACCAGAGAAGGCAAGCTGCAAGCTGGCAGCCTTTTCTGCTCCAAACAGTTTAAAGGAATCTGCATCAGAAAGAGTCCACAGAGTTCTGCTACTCTGGCAGTTCCATGAAGTAGACTTAGAGGATGTGCCTGGAGGGCAGCAGGCCCATGCCGTCAGCACTGCCACTGCCAGGTGCAAAGGACAGCCAGGAACTCCCCACAAACTGACACAGCCCTGGTATTCTGAACAGACACAGCCAGAGAAGATTCGGAGAAGCAGCCTCCAAGGATAAGCTGTGTTTTGAAAATTAAGGGAGAAAGAAATAGTGAGGATCAAGGGTAGGAAAAGGCACTGGAGGACAACACAAGTGGGAACTTAACCATTAAATAAATAATTAATTGTTAAAAGAAGCGAGACTGAAAAAAAACTGTTCAGTGAAAATTCAGGAAGAGCAGAGGAATGAGCTGTAAAAGGCATTCTCAGAAATGTGGAAGCAAATCATGGGAAGACCTGAGGAAAAACTTGAAAATTTGTTCCTAGTCTGAAGTAATATCTTTTAGTGTGATATGTGACACCACTGAATGCTGACAGGATGGAGACAATCAAACAGCTTTTCTCTAAGAATATCTCCCTTCTGTACTACAGCCTCCTTGCAGCGGGAAGCATTTGGACAAGATGTGCACAAGTCACTTCTGAGCAGGGCAACTGAACTCACAGGGCCTTATGCGCTGGCAGGCTGCTGTGTGTACCTGAGCTGCCCAGCCCAGAGCTCACGCAGGCTCACTCTCCCTGCTGCACTGCACTGTAGCATTAGCATAACCCAGGTCTGAGGAATATGAGCCTTTGGAGGTACCTGTACACCTTCAAATCCAGAAGGCTTGTCATCTCCCCACTAATCTATTGTACAGGCTACTTACTGTACTTTGTAGAACCAATCTGGGTGAGCTGAAAAAGCTATTTGTTGTCATAGAAACAGCAGGACTTCATGCTACTGTGCAGGCTGATACGTGAGGGTATTATTGTTTGGCCTTTTTCCAGGCAACCAGATTGAGAAATGCTAAAAAGCTTTAAAAAAAAGCTCCTGAATTTTTGCCAAATAATCAGACCTACAGTTCTCACAAATCCATTCAAATATTTACTAATTGTTGTGGAAAAATCTGAAAATACCTGGATATGGGAAACACTGTTGAAATAAAAATGTTCTTGACTCCAGAAAACAAACGAGCAACGGTCATCTTGTAAGGCTGCAGGAAATGTCCAAAAATCTGAAACCACTTATGAAGAAGCAATTAAAACTCCAGCCATTGTCTTCCACTTGCTGAGGCTAATATTTTGAAAGCCTATCATTAGAGTGATAATTTAGGTCGATCCTGCAGAAGCAGCTATCCCAAGGGCTTACCAGCTGCCAGAGAGCACCACTCCCTGACCCCACTGACAGGCAGGTAAGGGGTTTGGGACCTTTCCTTTACCTTCTGCCTTTTGCTGCTGGAGAATAACAGTGCCAGTAAATCACTGAACTGAATGCTGGAGTGACCAATGCTGCAGGTAAACAGCTGTGTTCCCCTGGCAGCTCCAGAGGCAGACAGGTTTACAGCCAAATTACAGAGTCACAGAAGCATTAAGGTTGGAAAAAACCTCTAAAGCCATCGAGTGCAACCCTTGACCAATGACATCTTGTCAGCTAAATCATAGCCCTAAGTACCACATCCAGTGGTTTCTTAAATACCTCTGGGGACAATGACTTCCCCACCTCCCAGGGCTCCCTGTTCCAATGATTAAATCACCCTTCCCATAAAGTTGTTGCTCCTGATTGACTGGCCACAGAAATACAAGGCGTGTGGTTTAGATATAATTTACTTTAGACAAAGTCCTTTCACCAGAACATGGTTTTTTTGTTTGTCTTACATGTTTTCTTAAAATATCTTTATCCTCCACTTGCAGAATAGTATTTCTTGGTTATGACAGAATGGAAAGATAAATCTCGGGATGTTGCTAGTTCATAGAAAAGGTGGAATTTTAAACTATTTGGCTTGGCAAGTGAGTGCATATGACTAGGATAGGTAATGCAAATATTCAGCTGTATGCTGGGCACAGGTGGGAGATAGGAAGAGCAGTTTAGATTATAAAGGTCTTAATCCATCTGCATAGAAACCTCCCATTCTTATCTCAACAGTCCAATTTTCTCTCCATCTGTTCCAAATCGTTCAAAACCCTGTCCCATTTAGCACAGAAATCACCAACCCCTTGCTGTAAGCTATAAAAAATGATCCAAATGGCCTTACATGTCCTGTGTAGAGGAAAAAAATAGCCCTGTGACTTGCAAACAGCCTGTCTCTGTCTCGCAGGTATGACATCATCTGACATCTCTGAGTTAACATCCAGCTGGTCTATTGCCCCATAAAAATATTCTCCATTTTTTTTACTGAAGTAATCTGCTTCTATTACAGAATACATCTTACTCTTCTCCCGTGGCCACAGAAACAGTCAGGATGCCTTAGGAATTACAAATATTACTAAACTTTCAGCTCTCTCAGGCTGTGAAAATGGACGGATATGACACTAAATTGGGCCATGAAAAACATAAAGGGAAATGGCTGGAGGAGCAACTCGTGTGGGAGTGCTTGCCGTAGATTAAATTTCTAATTTTTTGTTGGACAACAGCCTAGGGCTGTGTCCAGCCAAACAGCCCTGTCCTATGCCAGATGCAGCATCCATCCTCTATTCCAGCTTCATTTTACAGGTTTAGTCCTTTCATATTCAACTCAGTTGCCAGCTACAGAAGTAATCTAATGTGGTGCAGAAGGGCATAAACCTTTGGGAAAAGACAAGCACATGAAAGACAAAGTTGTCAGTAAAGGGCTACTAATTTACACTGTAAACACAAACAGAACAGCAAGGTAAATGAGAAAAAAAAAAAAGCTACAATTTTCTAGATTCTCCTTACTTACTTACTTGTCTATTCAGACTGTTGCCACTTGTTAGAGCTCTACCAAAGAGTTGACTGAGAAGCCTGTGGTATTCTGTTTCTGATGTAACCATAGAAGAGAGAGGCTTTTAGCCCACACTCCTCTTCAACAGCAACCCTGTGAGACCATCAGCTGCGGAAAATCCAGCCCAAGCACTTTTCCTTTCCCTCCATATGCTGAATAAGTAATTGTTAAAGTGAGTGTGACTAGATATGCCAGTTTTTTTCCAAGAGAGGAGAGGTCATGACTCTCAAAGCCCACGACTCTGGGTCATATACTTGATCACCAAAGTAATCCCCTTGTTGCCAAAGCCTGGGATTATGCAAGCAGGGGAGTGCTGGTTGTTTGCTGCATCTGTAGTTACTCACATAGGTTGCAGCCCTTCACTGGGTGGTACCACAACATAGATGTCTGTCACTGTGATTTGTAGACATTCTGGTGCTATAAATAGTAGGAGCAGCATGCAGACAAACACAGCAAAATCCATTTGGTTTTGGGATTATCCCCTGTTTACCTATATTTATAACAACAGCTATTAACTGACATGATACAGTTTTGCTTGCAGAAAGTCACAGAAGTATTTTACTGCAATGAAATACATATACCTGGAGTCCCTGGACATCACTTGGAGACATGGAATGCAATGAAAATGCAACCATATTGTATATAAACATTTTAAGAGTTGTGAGTCAAGTTTTTTTTTAACTTAGTTAGCCAAAACCTATCAGAAAATTCAGGTCTATTTCAAATACAGAAAATAATCACCTGGGCATTCTGATACTGACTTAGGTCCCAGAAATTATAGGACATGTTCCCTGCAGGACATATGAAGCAAACTAGAATGGCATAATAAAAATCATAGTGCTCCCATTGTATGCATTCATGCCTCACATAAATATGAGAAAATAGCAAATTTGTTCATATGAACACTACTTCAGAATATTTTCTCAAAGCTAAGAGCACACTCTTAGCATTTGCATGACAGGACAATGAAGGTGGTCTGGATACAAGAGACATGGAGTCAGACTGAGACATATGCACCAGTATCACTGGCTGAAGTGAACCTCTGAAATTTCTCTGCATGACAATTGCAGGCTTGTGAAATTCCTGCAGCTACAGATTTTCCTTCTGTCATGTCCTTTCCCTGGCTGGGGAATCAGTTTTCTGCAGGAAGCAAATTAATTTCACATCAAGAGTGACATCCTTCCACTCTCCCAGAAGGCACAAATTCTGTGTGGGAAGACACCAGGGTCATTCTGGTGAGATGCTGAGAAGGCAGGTCAGATAACTTGCTTGTAACTCACCAAAATGAAATCCACAGATCCAGAGTTTACTCAGATTGTGCTTCAGGAAAGAAGTAATGGGTGTCCAAGGGAGAAGCATATGCTGGGTCATGGGATGAGTGCTGCAGTACCAGCTGGAAGAAATCTGGCAGGAAACTTGAGGATAATCAGAATCTGCAGCTAAGGAAAAATAAAGAGTAGATTTTGCACAATAGAGAACACTGAGAGTCGATGTAATTTTCCCATCCTTATGTATCATTTATATAATACTAGAAAATTGCAAACCAAAGAGGGGAAAACTGGAAAGAAAACAGCTGATGTCACAAGATTAATGTTAAAAAAATGTTAGAAAAAGAATTAGGCTAAAGCATCAACTGAAAAGCTGATATTGCAAAATTTTGCTAATTTGTCCTTAATTTTATATGAAAATCTTGTTTTGATTCTATTTCATCTTCTTTCCACAGATTCATAGTCTATATCTGCAGTATCTAAAACTTGCTGTTCCTGTTTTCACAGTGGAACTTTCCTTTGCAAGTATTAGAGAGGTTGGAAAAGGTGTGTTTATGTGCCCTCTGCTGGAAATACAGCACTGGCAGCAATGGCAAAAAAATGATTCCCCTCCACACAGAGATGAGCTTCGTCATGGATTCAGCAGTTACACGGCACACAGGCTGGATTTTGTTTAATGAACCTAGTCAAAATAAACTTTTTCTTAGTTGTTTAGAATTGACTCACTCTTCTACAGAAATGTTTGGATCCAAAAACTGGAGTAAATATGAAGTATCTCTGTGGAAATCAAGGAAATTATGCTTTAGAAAACAGTTTAAGGGAAAGTTGAATTATACTGTTAGAAATGGAACTAGTAAAATTTACATTGCCACATTCACAGAGGCGCTCTGTATACCAGCCACCCCTAGGACAGTGGGAAAGCAAAGGACCTGCCAAAAATACTGAACATATCCAGCCCCATTACTACACTTGCCCTTCTTCTGAAGTCATTCCTCCCCATAACTGACATTATTAGAAAATGCTACTTTTCCTTAAGAATTTTCTTCTATTCCTTGACTTCAATCCATGATTTTTGGGTGGGTTTTTTGTTTGTTTTTTTTTTTTTTTTTGAGGGAAGATTCACAAAGGGATTCACTGGTCTGACTGAAACATACATTTCTCCAGCAGTTTTGCAGTAACTTAATAGCTAAAATAATAGCAGTCATAAGAGCAAATATTTTCTTGCAGCCTTGAAGTGCTACTACTTTTTTTAACCCAGGTCCAGCTGTGCTACTAGGCCAGCATCTTAACTCAGAATTCTAGCTAGCACACGAAAAAACATGATTAGTTAAAGCTGGCAGAAACCACCCACTAATTAACATGCAGATTGTATTCTAAAATTCATGCCACTTCTTTTGCCTGCTCTGCATTTAGCTCATCTCCTCCTATAAGCTGATTCAGAGCAGTCAAACCTCAAAGATCCCAGATGTTTTTCCAAAAGCAACCTTTAGGATTATGAGGCATATATGCAGCATTGCTCTTTGTGCTGCACTCTGTATGCATTTGACATTAATTCCGATAGTGTGGGTGGTAGGAGATCTTCAGCATTCAGATGATGTGGATTACCATCATGCAAAATGGAAAAATACCGCACTGGCCATTGTGCAGCAATTCTCGGCTTGGCTTCACCTAGTGAGAGACTTCACCCTTTGTGCTTTTTTTCTTACTAAATGAAAACTCCATCATATTCAAAACTAACACAACTGTCTCCTAATTTTTTTTCTCTACATGATGCTTTGATCTTGCTTGTCTTATATCTATAAAAGAATTTTTTTTATGCTTTTCTTTCCTCAAAGTAAAATTTCACACACACAACCCCAAGGAGGCTGTGACTGAATTGCATCCTGTGGGCTTCACTTTCTTAACAAAATTTACACTGCAGAAACACAGGTTGGTAAAGACATTTAAATAAAACATTAGCCTGTCCTCATCTACCTTTCATGCTGTTATTGTAAATTAATTTTTAATCAGTTCCTACCCCAAATACATCCCCCCCTGTAAACATACACTTATCACATACTGTTAAAAGCATTTTTAAAATGGCAGTTTAAACAAAGTGCCAAAGCTGCCCCTTAGCAGCCCTCTAATTCACATTTATCTCTGGTATCAGCTTCAACTATGATGCTCTTCCTTTTTACAAGGTGCTAGAGGGGTATTCAAGCTGTGCTTTGGATTACAGTCCATTTCTGCCTTCTGAGCTTGCTGAAAGGGATTCTGTATTAAACAGGAGGCCCTCAGAGCTGCAAAGAGCAGCTGGGAATCCACCTACCACATGTATTTTAGAAAGTTTCTCCTAATATTTTATGTGTATCAAATCATTCAAGTATTTTAAAAAGCCAGCTTGCTACACTGCTACAAAGTTGGGCCATGTTCTGTGTGACTGAAGCTCTCTTACATAAAAGGAGAGGAAGAGGTCAATGATTCCTAATACATAAAAAATGACAACAGACACAGCTAACACTGCTGAGCAAGTGTCTTTCCATTCTAAACTCTCCTGTTGCTGCTCATTGCCAGATTTTAGACATTTTTCCTTCATTTACCACTGAGTTGTCTGCATCAGACTAAGGATTTGGCTTTAGGTTTTTGTTGAGGTTTTTTGCAGGGGAGAGGGGAGAAGAAAAAAACCTCAACCAACCAAAAAGACAAAACAAAGACACAAGGGATCTCAAAATCACCATCTCATCTCTGCTAATTTCTCTCACTGGGAAGTTCTAACATTTCCACCTTTGAAACAGGTCCAGCTGCGAAGTATACTTTTGTAGGACCTGGTCACCACCAAAAGCTGACTAAATCCTGAAAAAATCTTCACCAATGCTAATTCATAAAGAATGCAATGTGCTTTAGTGGTTGAATTTTCTGAGGAGTGTCTCCCACATGGCACATCCCAGCACTTCCTACCAGGCAATGAAACCATAAAAACACCAGCTACAGACAAGGCTGCAACTCCCAGGATGGGACTTCCCTGGAGTCACAGGGGAGCCCGAAGTCAAGGCTCCCCTGGGTGCAAGGGGTACTCGGGGCTTTCTGACTTCTGCAGTGTTTGGCTTAACAACTTTAACATTACATCCAGGTACCCTTTATGAAGTGAGTGCATGATAACAGTATAAGATGTACAAAAATATAAGTGCATTTTGAAAAACATTTCATCCTGTTATTATATTCTCTACTAGGCCAACTTCCACTGTAAATCTTTAGAGTCTTGCCATAAAAATGAACATTACCAAAACTAAATATTTCAGGTTAACAACTGTTTCAAAGCATCTAGGGTGAGGCTCAGCAGAGGATTTGGGGTCCAGTGCAGATTTATTCTTAAGAACAAAGGTGTGAAATACTTACAAAGACTGTTTATTATAGCAGTACATTTCTAAGCTATTGCCAAGAATGTCTGGGCCAATGAAACCACATGAATGCATAGCAACAGGCATCCAACTTCTGACATGATTATTTTTGGACCAAGGTGATCATATGAGTTTTTACATGCTGATTGTGTCCAGGAAGGGAAGGAAGAAAAATGTTAATTGTGACTGAGGCAGAAGTTGTACCCTTTCAATTCATGATCAGCTGGCAAAAACTGATGGCACAGCACAGAACCAAGCATCATTAATCCCAGCTAGTTACTTACCTCCAGTGCACACCCTGTACTTTAACTGTTACTGCTGCTCTAAAAAGAAAACGAAATAAACCCCAGAGGGATATGGATTTCTGTAATAGCTTATACAGCTCCAGTTGACACAAGCTCTGCGCAGGCTATTTCGAGAGACTTACCATCTTACTGACAGAACTGTAGATGTTGTGGATGGATGATATCTGCTAAGCCATCTGTTCTGTTTCACTGCCAAGGCAAAACTCTTCCTACTGCATATTTATTTGACTTTTACAGTAATTTAAAATACTCTAGTGAATGGAACTTCCCCTCTTCCCCTGGGGAGGTCAGGCTCACTACAGAATACTTTCCATTGAGAGGATTTTTTTCTGGTGTTAAGTCTAAGTTTCCCCTTTTTAATTGCATCCCAAGACCTTCCCTGACCTACATGCATGTGCCAGCCTACTTTTCAGCACAGAGGGAAGAGAAGCTGTACATATCAAGGACTGATACATAAATGTTTTTAAAAGAGTAAAGAGTGCATACACAGAGGGTCTCAGACAAAATAGCATCTACTCTCCTCACAGAGAAGGTCAGGACGATGGAGTCTCAAATTTCTCAGGTATGGGCTATAATTACTGCAGTGTTATTCAACGGTTCTAGTAGGTGGAGACAGATTACAGTTTCAGGGCGCCAACCCTCCTTCATCCATATGAAAGCAGCAGCAACTTATTTCTAGCTAGCTCCGCAGAGGCACAGCAGGCAGGCAGCCCCCAGTCCTCCTGATTGTGGAGCGTGGAACAGGAGAGAATGCAGAGACAGAGGAGAGCTGGATGGACTCTCCCAGCCACCAGCCAGCCTTGACTCACCACAGACTAACAGCTGGCCCGGTGTCACACTTTCCACAGGATGCTCAGACAGGTTCAAAACCACACCTCAAGTCCAGCATTATTGCCAGGCTGTCTGAAATTCTCCAGGCAGTATTTTAGTCTACCCCTTTTTGGTTTTAATTGTTACATGTCAACAATCCTCAGATCAGAACTGCTGATAGAAGGATTTCTTACTGCTGTATGTCTGCACTGACCACCTTTTGTTCTCCTCAAAACTGATTAAGATCTGACAGCTTTAATGCTTCCCCTCATTGCCTTTGCATCTTTCCCTGTGCATAGGTTGTTCCCTAATGTAAACAACTTTGTTCTGTAATAAGGGCAACAACAAGGGGTTTTATTCTTAATCAGGTTCCTACATCCTTGCTAATTTGTAGATTAGGTAATTGAGGTTAATCATTACAAGAGTCAATGTCTGGTTTTGTCCTGGTTTTAATATGAACAGCAGAATGCTTCTAGGTATTTAAATCTCACTGAACTTGTATACCTAAGTGACATTTAAAACCACATTATTGATAATTGATAGCTTTTCTACATAGCCTAAGGTTGGGCATTTTTATGCTTTGTTTTGTTTCCTCCTAGCAGATGAAGCTGACAAATGTAATATCAGATAATTTCATTACAAATTACCACTTTCACTATTTCTCACTGTTTCCAGTGAAAACATTGCTTGTTTTCAAGGAAGAGAATGGCCCATAGCAATACTGAGAAATATCATTAATAGAGACATAAAGTTGATATATGTATTTTTAACAGTTTAGTACTGCATCTAAGTACCATATACAGAGCCTCCATAAAAAAATTCCTACGAATCTGGGGCAATTACAGTCTCAAATAAGATTCCGTAAGATTCAGTGACATGTTGTTGTTCATCACACAGACACACATATACACACTCACTTTGGTGAGAAGGCATGAACTGTTTATTACAAATTCCGACTCCACTTTTATAGTACTTCTACAAAGGCCAGAGACTGGGGGAGAAGGTTGACGCCTCTCCCCATCCCATTGGTTAAGACAACTGTCCCTCAGCTGTCCATATCTCTAAGACAAAGAATGTAAACTACTTACACTAAAGGAAAACATTGCTTCTATTTATAACACCCGTGTGTGAGAAACAACCTAAAAACTATGAAACCATGAGACACAAAGAGAAGGCTGAAAAATCAGGACAACAGTGGCACATTCTGGCTAACCTAGAAATCGATTTGCAGTCACAGCCCCACAGGTTATTAGTAAAATCTGTTGTCTCAACTTTTCTATTGCCTTACAAACAAAAATCTGGTAACAGCATACTCTCTTCTGTTCACATTCCCATCTTTTTCTGACTAAATCAGAATAGTCAGAACAACAGAAATGTTAAATACCATTGACTCTAAAAAAAGTTCTCCTATAAACAAGCACATTTTATGACCGACTACAGATTATTTTAAATCCTTTCCCTGCATACATTCAGGTTTGTATCATACTTCTGCCTTTACCAAAACATGGCACGGGACCGCGTCGTTGCGCCCCGCAATCCCTTGCCTCCAGCGCCGGCAGCCGCAGTTTCAGGGACCGGGAGGAGGAGAAGCGCCCGTCCCGCCGCCAGGTGTCGGTCACGGCGCGCCGGCGGCACCGGGATCCATCCCGAGCCGTCCTGATCCATGCCAAGCCATGCCGAGCCATCCCGAGCCATCCGAGCCATGCCGATCCATCCTGATCCATCCCGAGCCATCTGAGCCATGCCGAGCCATGTCGATCCATCCCGAGCCATGCGAGCCATGCCAAGCCATGCCGAGCCATCCCGAGCCATGCCGAGCCATCCCAGCCCGGCTCGGCGGGACTGGGAGCCGCCGAGGGCCGCTGGGACCATCCAGGGACACTGGCACTCTCGCACGGGGTCCCTCGACGCCCGCAGCGCGGCTGAAAGCCAAGCTCGGGAGCACGGCCAGGGTTTGTTTGAGCCGCCCGGACTAAAGCACCCAAGACCTGTAAGCGATATTAGCTTGGAAGTGAATTAATTAATCACTTTTTACCCGACTGAACGTTACCTCATCACAGGCTCAACAGCTGACCCTTTCGTTTGGTATTTAAGTTGGCACCTAAGTAAGGTCAAACTAAACCCTGTTTTTAGACACACCACAGGAGGAGTGGGGGCCTAAACCGGGAATGCAACAGAAACGAGGAAAGGTCTGCTGAGGCTGTTTCAGGCTCATGGGAAGATTCACTGCTGGGGGGGGACCATTTCCCCCCCTCCAGGAGAGCAACACACTTCCCTCTATTTTCCCCCAAGTCAATGCTGTAAGCATCCCCTCCTGCCAGCTCTTTTTTGCCCCACAAAGTGAGCAGTTTTCAATGGAAAAGGAGAAGCAGATAGGACTAGAAGAGGCAGGCGGTGAACTCAAGCAGGTGGTGAAGGTGGGAGGAACAGGAAGGTGCCGGAGCAGTGGGATTTCCCGGGGCTGTCAGCGCTGCTCAGTCCTGGAGAAGCCCTCTCCATGGCCTAGTTGCTGCTGGAATACTGAGATGTCAGAAGTCTGTAACAAAGACAAGGGCGGTAGAAATCATTGCATTGGGCTGGCACATAACACACATCCATAGGAAAACACTCCATTGCCCTCAGCAGTCACAGAGGCACCTGGGTTTAAATCAGAGTTTGGGGCAGAAAACAATGAAAACAGCAACAGTTCCTCTTTGCAAAGTTGTCATACACAGAACTGATTGAATAAATTCTCTGCAATTTTTACAGGTGACAGGCTGCAAGCAAAGTACCAAACAAGGGGGACAATTCAGTTCTAGTAGCACAGAATTCCATCAGTTTTCACTGGCAAGTACCAAGAAGAACCAGGCAACGATTTCAGACAGCATCTGTAGACAAATCCAAATGCAGGCAGGAACATTTCTCCTGCTTTTATTAGAAAACCGTCCCCATTAATAGCCACTATTTCTCATTCATCTGAGCTGACACTTACAGCAACTTTTGATAGGCTGATTTCCGGCACAGTCTGCTTGCATTTGGAACACTCCTGTGTACTCTCCTCACTAGTGTTTGTTAAAAAGGGGAGTTCTAATTCATTTTAAAAGACATTTTTAAAACTAGTAACATGATGTATTCACATAGACTATAGCAAAATATAACAAATATATATAAAATATATATAACAAATATAGCAAAATATAACAAATAGTTATTTGCTGTGCGTGATGCTTTCTGTTCAAAGCTCTAAGAACATTTAGTTTATTCTTTAAAAAATGTACATGCATGCTCACATCAAATATTATTCAATTAAAGAGAGTCCAGAGGGAAAAAATAAAAACTACTGGAGGTATAGAAAAAAAAATACCTTCGAGGAATGATTACCTTCATAAGTTAGTCTAAAGACTAAGAGAATGAGATGGCAGCTTGCCAGATTTTAAATACATAAAAATTTTCTACTACTGCAAATTGAAGAGTAACCCCTATTGGCAAAGTAGATAAAATAAAAGTGATGGGTTTAAATTGTAAAAAGAGATTTTAGGGGTTTTAGTGGTAAGGATAGCAAAGTTCTAGGATAGATGGCCAAAAGAACTTGCAAATCTTCGCCCACAAAGATGATATAAACAAGTTTAAAATGTCTCTAGGATGACCTTCTATACTCATTATGGTTAAATATACAACAACATATTAGACTATTTTTCTATCATCTTTTCTGTTACATGAATTTATGGAACACTAAGATTTTTGTGATGTTGCAAGTTTCATAACTTAAAAGTTTGTAGATCATGTTGACTGATCCCTAATGGAATGGAGTGTTTCCCCTGCGTCCAGTCATACTGTAACTCCATGGGAATGCTCATTTTTCATGGACTTTCACTATTTCTCCTTCCATGCCTGGCAGAATCAGGAAGGGCAGAGGCAGGTTTAAAAAAACTGAAAGAAAAATAGAAACCAGGTTCCAAGAATCACCTAAGTTTACTCCTGGGGGGAGATGGGAGCAGTGGGACGTGAGGGTTCTGTTCTTGGTCCTTGGCATTCCTAGAGAAAGGCAGGAGATCCATAAGGAGCAGAAGGCTGATTCTCAGTACATTTATGTTTTTCCTCCCTGTGTTCATTTACCCACCACAGCACATCCAGCTGCCTCCTTCCACCTGTGTCACCACTTCCCCATGCTCTGCAGCACCACTCAGAAGGGGTTCATCTTTCCCACAACCTGAGTTTCAAACAAAAAAACACCTTCTGAGAGATTAAAGAAAAATAAAATGTATTTAAGTGGATAACCCTATCATTCTTATGATGTGTGAAGGCTTGAGACAGAAAAGCTTTATCTGGCACAAATGGGTGCTGATGTCCTTGGCCCACAGGAAAACCATCAACTTCACCTCCAAAACTATTGGTTAACTGTTTAATCTCCTACAGTGTAGGAGTTGTGAGCAACCTGGACTTACCTTTTTTTGTTTTGTTGTTTTTTGATTTAGTGCAAGTTAACGGAGAGGCAAGAGACTGAGTTAGCTTGCAACTCAATTGTTAAGTACCAGCCCTTTCAGAGAAAGCACCCCACCATTTGCAGTGCTCATTCTGTACCTTAAATAGGAACAAATATTATTTCACAAAATACTTCTGTGCCTATGACATGAATCCCATTTCATGCAAAGAAATAGACCCTCCCACAGCTGCCATTCACTTGTTTTGCTCTATTCTGGATTCTCAAGAATGAGCAAAATACTGCTTATTTTCTTGCTGATGCGGTCTGTCTGAGTTTGCTCAACCACATATTCAACCACCCCATGGCAGGGTGGGGTTAGTTTTTGAAGTTTCAGTTTTCTGAAGTTTAGTTTTTCTAAACATCTCAGATTGTGATTCTGAAACTCACAGGCGTGATCGGTTTTCTGGATTTCCCTTTCATGCTGGAGAGCAAAAACACAACCAGCAAGCAAGGAGCAGCAGAGGAAGAAGTAATAACTGCAACAATCATTCATTTTTCATAATGGTTCCAACACCACTTCCATCCAAACTCATGGTAAATCCTTCACTGACATCAAGAGCCTAAAGTCTGACCCAGAGCCAGTGCCAGTGTCTTAGGCTGTGACCACTTAAGTGTCAGATGCAGGTCTTGTCTGAGTGGCCTGAACTTTTATCAACCTTGGTGGAACTTCCACAACTTCCACAACTTCCACTTGTTCCAAGAACAAATTTGACCTCAGTGGAGGATCTGCATTAAATGAGTATCATCCTTGCACTACTCCTGCGGTCTCCTTTCTGCTTTATGATGCTTTCCATTCATAGTCCCATTGCTAATTAACTGTTGCATAATAACAAAGACCAAGCAAAAGTGCCTTTTAGAGACCAATCAGCAGAGTCCTGTGACAGAACACTGAACAAGGAATAATGGGGGTGACATCTGAGCTGCTTAAAAAACCCAAACCAAACCAACGAAATAAAACACTTACGAAAAGCAAGACGAAAATTACTAACTTTCATCCTTCTCCAGAAAAGACAAGTAAACAATCTAATTTCAACTTCCCTAGAACTTTACATATAAAAGCCTGCTTTTGAAATTCATAGAGAAACCACAAACGGAACTGTAGTAATGCCTCTGCAATCAAAACAGCTTCGGGTACATCTGCATGCCTGGGGGCAGATAAATTAGAGTATCTAGGGCTGGAGAGATGAAAGAGAAATCAAGCCCAGACAGCAGCTAGCCATGTTAGCCCTGCTGAAACTTGTAACCCACACAAAATACAGTACATTAGCTTAGGTTGCCTTGTGGTTACTCAGCTTTACAGCATTCAGGCTCAGCTGACCAGGTCAAAGCACAGAGGAGACATGTCTGCACTTGATGTACCTTCCATGTGAAAGGTAAATTAAATTCAAACACAAACCTCCAGAAACGTGTAGCTACAAATGGAAAGAAGAAGGGCAGCCTGTTCTTCTGGTCTTCTTTTGCTTTTCATCTAACTTACTCTTCAAACTTCGCCTTTGCAAACTAATAAATTCACCAGATACTGCGGCAGTGTTTTAGAGATTGCTGTGATCGAGGCAGACAAAAGTCCAAGCCTCTTTCCTAAATCACTCTCCAGATCAAGCTCGTTCAACTGAAATGCAAAGGCACACACAGCCACTCAGAACAAGGAGTCAAAGGCAAATGACAGTGTTTACACTCTCCTCTCACCTATCATCAGCGACAGAAACTGCTGTACCTCAACCACAACTGGTCAAACAGGCCAGACATTTCTTTGTAATGGGCACTGCAGTAACACAGTCTGTGTGAGAGTGACTGCACCCCTGAATATCATCCTGACTGCATGGGAAATCTGCTCATGAACCCCTTATGAATTATGTTTGCGACCATCTCTGTTAGGCCAAAATTTTATTTCATTAACAGGACTTATTTATCCTCCACAACCTCCACCTTTGTCTAAAATTCCAAGCCTAACAGCAGGGCTAATGGCAGAGTACAAACAACCTCTAGAGGCAGTCAATTTACACAGTATTTCCAGGCCAGCATGCCATGAGCCAAAGAGCGTCACAATCAGAACCAAAGCCAGCTCAGCAGCCAGCCACCCCACAAAAGAACTGAGCAGAAACCTAAGACGTGTTTGCTTCTTTCTTCATCTAAAGAGTTCATTTTTTGACTTCCTTTCCACACCTACAACCCAATAAAATGTAGAGATTACAGTATTTCCTGAATGCCAAAGTTTTTCAAGCTTTTAAAGGCCATAAAAGGCTCAGAACATGTTACCGTGGTAATTATATCACTTCCAAAACCCTGGCACATGTGGACTTGCTGGATGTACCCAAGCAATGCTCACAGGGGACAAGCTCTTTTCAGTTTCCTGACTCCAAATAGGAGATCTCATGCATGCAATTATATCAGTGAAAATCCTACTTCTGATTTGTGGGAACTCTTCCACTTTCAGTTTCATTAAATTATTGTCAAATTCTGATCACAATGAGGAAACACAGTTAAAGCATTCCAGCTGACTGATGGAAGGAGGGGGAACTCATGCTGGTGAGTTCTGACTGCCATTATTTTGAAGTTAATATTGTTTTTTTCCTGATTCATTGTATTATAACAATGACATTCACTTAGAAGGGAAGGAGCAGTTTTATTACATTGATTTCCCATAACAGAAAGAGAGTAGAGGCCACACAAAAGGCTGAGGCTGCAAGAGGCACATATCAAAATGCCTTTACATTCATCTAAAAATCTTTTGCTATTTGTTCAGCTTCGCTCTGGAGACAAGTGTAGATCAGAGCCATATTAGCCTCATTTCATGCAGGGACACAGTCAAACAGGACAGAAAGCATGACCTCTAGGAATACTTGCACTTTCTCCAGTGTACCTGCACAGCTTTGTTTGTTTGAAGTCCTTTCTATCCCTACAAATAAATGCGTTGATTAAAGGAACCGGTCCCAAGGAAACTCCTTCAAGAAGGAAGATCAAAACAATGCTTATTTTATCAACAAAGTATCTGCATAAATGCACAGAAGATCAACAAAGGCTAGTGTGAAGGCTGCTTGATAACTTGCGTAAGAATGCTGTGTCCTCTCCCCGAGCAAGCACTCATTTGTATCATAATTCCCAAGGTGTCAGGCTGGGGCGGCATCAGCCTGTTCTGCATCTTGTCTTCAGTAACCTGTTCCCAAAAGGCTGCCCACAGGTGGATCAGAGATAACACCCAGATAAGTTTGAAGGACCACAGTAAAGGCAAGACCGGAATAAACACTTTGTCTATGATCTGTGCCTCATCTTTCGCACGTGTGCTCCATGAATTTTGTAATTGAACTCCAGCTACCCAGGCTTCATTACTCTGGGCTTTACTTCAAATAGCAGCACCTACTCTGCCTGCACTTCGGCAGGGCCATTGTCTTGTAGCCACAAATACTTACACGACCACACAAACACACCACTACTGCTGTAAATCCACACCGTTCCCACACAAACACCGCAGCCCGCTCATAGCGTTGGGAGACAAACCAAGCTAGATCAGAGGCCTTCCTTCCTCTAGGACACAGCGCCCGAGAGACCCCCTCGCTGCCTCCGCAGGCTCCCTGCGCCGGGCCCGGGCCCCGCCTGCAGCCCGCGGCTGATCCGGCGCTGCTCCGGCCAAGGGGGAGTGAAAATCCAGCTTTCAACAAAAATCCTTGCACAACCAATCCTACACCTGCAATGCACTGGGAGGGAAGGAAAAGGAAAAGAAAGGAAAAGAAAAAGACGAGTTTTCTGGTTGTTTTCGCAGTGCCGCAAAGCTCCCCTCGCTGGCAGGGGAGGCTGCCCCTGCCCGTGCGGCTGGAGGTGTCCGGGGCAGGAGCTGCCTCGCTCCGCCTGAGGGGCGCGGGCTGGGCCCGGCCGCTCACCGCTCCTCAAAGGCTGCTCTGAAGGGGATGATATGGTGCTGCTGTGAAATACTCTACTGTAAATAGACTTCTTTAAGTACTTAAGCACCAACGAAAACTCCGTCTCTGCGAAAGCCTGGCCAGCTTTCAGCTGCCGCTCTTGGCCTCTCACCTTTTGGGCTTGCGTTTAGCGCCCACAGCGTGGCCCGGCGCTGCCGAGCCCGGCGGCGTTTCACGCCCTGAACACCTTTCGAGGGCTGAGGCGTGGGAGCTGCAGCTGCAGCAGCGCGCCCGCCGCCCGGGCCTGCCTTTAACTCCGGCGAGACCCTTTAAACGTCTTCCCGTCACAGGCCGCGCTCTTTGTTCATGTGCTTATCACCAAGATAAAAGGCATTCTCAGCGCTTTTTCTGCCTGCTCGGGTTGGTTTGTCCTGTCGGGTCGCGGTGGCTGCGGTTCCCCGGCCGCGGCTCGGCCAGCGCCGGGAAGCGCTGGGGAAGGGAAGTGCGGCGCAGGAAGCGCCGGCCGGGCCGGCAGGAAAGCCGCGGGGAACGCAGGAACAGCACGCAGGAAGGGGCCCGGGGCCAGGGCAGCGGCCTCGGCGGCCTCGAAAAGGCTCGGAGAGGAAGGGAGGGTCGTGTCCACCTCCGAGCATGCCCCTCGGGCCGCTGCCGGCCTCTCGCCGGCGTTCCCGGCCTGGGCCGTGTCTTCAGGGCTGGGGGCGGCAGGAGTGACTGCGGGTGCCGCAGGAAAGAGCCCGTGCTCGAGTGCAGGAGTCGTCCTTCTTAAAAGAAATAAAATAACAATAAAAACCAACCACGCTTAATGATATTCTGAAATACTAAGGTACTTTGAATCTTCAGACATCAAAATACTTTGAAAATACTCTGAAATACTTTACATGTTTTAACTGGTTCTCGTTTCTATAGACAGACTCTGCTTTTTGTCTGGAGTTTAAAACGTTTTGTTTCTGTACCACCCAGCATACTTCCCTGGTGTAGCTTCTGGGCTGAGTATTGTGTTTCCCCATTCTCGCCGATGTGGTGGGAAAAGGCTGTGCTCACTGAGCCTTTTATGTTAGTTCATCCTATTAAAGCGCCTTGCTTTGTTGTCCTCTGAACCCTCTTTAACGCCTCTGCATTTTTCAGCAAGTTTAGTGAAAAGAAAAACTTCACCCTGTATCATTAAATAGTCCTGACTAGAGCCACATTCACTGATTAACTATTTCAAGTTGAGAGATGCACTGTTCCTTCACTATCACCTTAGTTGTGTAGGCAAGTTCTCTCCCTCACATGTGTTATTTATTAGAATAAAATTCAAATATTTTTGCTTGGGAAATGGATAGTCTCTGACATTAAGATTAATCTGAAAGATTTCCTCAAACAACATTTGCAATATGACATATAAAAACAGCAAGAGACCTGATAAAATGCAAAATGTATTGAATTCCTGAGAACAGCAGAAAAAAAAAGTTGTTACACTTTTTGGAATAGAGTTGTCGGCTGCTTTGAAGTAATGTCTCTGTGCCAACATAGAGGATTTGTTCAAAAGGTGCACGGATGATGTTACCCTGATCAGAGGGAGAAATACACAGTAGCTGCAGGCAATTTCTTATCTTGTGCCTAAACCAGCAATAGAAGTGGGAGTTGTGATGGAACTAAAAACATGTAAAAGTGCCTGGTGTTTGGGAAATGGCTCACATGGATTCCTTGTGCAACAGGCATCGAAGTGGTCACCAGATTAGCAGAAATCGTTAGACCATAGTTGTGTCTTGCCTGAAAGCAAGAAAGATAACAATGCAGGCTGTGGTGAGTTGTTTTTCAGCACTTCAGCAGAACTTATTTTCCAGCTAAAAGCTTGATCCTTTCTTCCAAACAATGAGGATAGGATTGCATATGTTGGTAGAATTTTTTTTTCTTCTACCTTAGAGTAAGTGATACAGCAGCATCCAGCTCATCTAAGCACAAGGAAATACTGCAAGTAGCTGGGTAATTGACCTGGCAGACTCTCTCCCTTATTCAAAATGACACAGATACAAGCTCTTTGAATAGTACCACAAAATTCAAAATATTCACTTGTAAACATCCCTGTGTGTCTATTATACATATCTCTGTGTGGGAGGGTTCATGAGACCTTGCCCAGAGTTGCTCAGGAAAGAATTACAGATCTAAGGATAGAGTTCACAAGCGAAAATTCTCAAAATTGTCAGCTTTGTGTCTGCATTACCACAGAGGATTCCTTCATTTCAAGTGGAAAATATCACAGTGTAGTCCAACTCCTTCCCCCAGCAATCCGAAATTGTCCCTGAAACCTGTTCTCCCAATATACCCTCAATCACAATCTTGTGCCAAATACATTTTTTACATCATGAAAATTGTTATTACACATTCTGTGTAACCATATAAATTCTATTTCTATTGCTTAAAGTAATTCACACCCTGACCTTCTCATTATTCAGCTCTGGCTGCTCAGTATGGGCAAGAATCTGTCTGAGACTGTATTCCAACAATTTACACCACTATCCTGCTAAATCAAGAAGTATTGGCTTATGCCAAGTGTTTCTGTGTTTAAGAGTGCAAAACTACCTTTAGCAGACAGCTCAGGTCAGGACCTGGAAGTGTCAGCTGTCAGCTGTGCTTCACATCAGATTTTTCCCAGGTAGTGAAACAGTTTTCATCCATGATTTCACAAAGCCCGTTAGATGATTTTAACCCAGTATTTATTTGGTAATTTCTTTCTAGCCTGCATTTTCCAAATGTCCATTTGTTTTCAAAGCCATGCGTTTGGTATTTTAATCCCACTTTTAGCTGAGTAGAGTGATTCTGAATAAACACTGCAATTGCTACAAACACATCTTAATATTTAATGGGGTTTGGGTCACACGCGTTTCTGATGAGCCGGTTTTATGTACAGTCATTGTACCATGCACACAAAAATGGGTCTTCTCCAAGCAGTCATTCACAAAAACTCAAAATAAATATTGGCCTTTATATCGGGTTTCCATTATGTGGCTGCTACCTCAGGCTCAGTGGCAGGTTCACAGAGGGTTGACAGAGCTTTGCGAGCTCTGCTTTATTAGGACTTTTCCAAGCCGGATCATTCCTGGGTGTGGCTGATGGGATTTCCTGCCTTTTTGTCTCGCGAAGGTAGCACGGAAACTCCAAGTGCAAGGAAACACTTCCCGCTTTGCCGTGTAGGGTTTTTCGGCAGAGTGAGGGGTCTGGCGGCACCGAGCGGGCCTGGGGAGCTCCCGTACAACGCTGCAATGTGCGTGCACAAGGACCCGCTGCTGCTGCTTTGATCCGTTTCAAGTTTGTGACACACAAGCGTGGTGTCATCCCGGTGCTGCCGGGGAGATGCTCCTTAACATTGTCATTCTTTTCAGTGATTCACTGAAGTAAGTCTACACTAACTGTGTTCCAAACTTACCAAAAAACTCAAACCAAACCAAACAGACAAAACCCCCCGAACACACCCAAACGATCTTTTGGATAATACCATCATTTATATTGGCTGCTTGGCTTTCAGATTTCTCTAGGCACTTCTTATTTATTAAGAAAACATGTACAAGTTACTGTGCCACATGCTCTTATAGCTCATGAGTACAGAGTGGATTTAATTACTGTTAATTACCATGGAAAATCCTCTGCATAGAGTAATAGTTGAAGGGATATTTCATGACTCTATGCAATTCTTGCCAACTGCGTAAAATGAAATAAGGTTCCATCAGAATAAATTGGATGATAGCTAACAAGCGAACTCTTTCCATCTGTAAATGGAAAGTTTGGATTAGAAAAATTTGTGAAAGCAAATTATAGGAACTTAATTTAGGTGGATTTTGTTTGGGGTTATTTAGGTGGATTTTGTTTGGGGTTTCTTTATCTGTTTCTTAAATCTTGATAATTTGGTTCTATTGAATTAATCTCATTTTCAAAAGAAAAAACCCCAAACAACTAAACATATGGGGAATTATTGAAATACAATAGATGTTTTCTGGCAAACTTCAGAACCTTGGGGAATTTCCAGCATTTCAGAGCTGAGCAGGTTACATAGCTCTAGTTTTCGTCCCCATGTTTTTGAATGCTTTGTCAGTTTGACCCTTTTTACAACATCTGATAATGCCTCAACCCATACAAAAGGCAATCAGTACTGAGATCTTCTGGATCAGATTAGGACTTAAGAAATGTTACATTTGGGCAATGCTTGTATTTCTTAGGTGACAGGGTAAGATAAGAATGGATAACATTTTCACCCATTAGTATTTTCACACATTTCTGTTCCCTAGTTTTCGTCCTGGCAGTCTGTGGTGTACAGCAAGCCCAAGGTTATTTCCTGCTGAGTGGTCCATGGGGCATTCCAGCTGCAGCTCCTCTCTTGCTCAATAAGCACCCTGCTATACCTGGCTCTCACACTGGAATACCTGGGCAGGGAGTTGCCAGGGAAGTAACAGACAGATTTTATGATAATTTTCTATCCCTGTTCTATTTCATAGACTGGAAGAACAGCTAGGAAAAAGAATAAACATCAAAGGACCAGGTTGCTCTGAATAATTCAGGCTATTCTATTTCACATAGACCTTCAGTATAATGCACCTTTTCAGTTCTCAGTTGACTTTCTCTGCCTGTTAATCACATGGCCATCACCAGGACAAAGCTGCATGTGCCCTTTCCATGCACACAGAAGGCAGGCCAGGGCTCAGAAGGCTGCTTTCTACACTGCAGCCTCAAAACTGCATGGTACCTCTGGCCTAACCTGCTGGTGTATGGGAATGCATGGCCATGGCTGAGGAGCTGCAGGGCTCCCCGCCAGGAGCAGGACAAAATGGCTTTTTCATTTTTTCATAGCAGCAACCTTTACTGCGATTAATGTTATCATTTTATTACGGTTATTATTGCCTGTCCAAATTGCCTTGTCTACTTGCAAGTGGAGTGGCTACGGAGGAAGATTTCAGTCATCATGACCAGGAGTGTAGGAAAAGCTTCCCATGGCCCAGTGCCACACTCTGGGGTGTGCACATCTTTTATTGCATGAATTACGTAGGGCTTTGAGTTCCCTCCCAGAACTGGACACCTATCACAGAGTCACCTCCATAGGGGAAGCTGTCATTTCCCACACAGGCCCACAGTGCTTAGATGAGATAAGCAAGGGGTACAGGAATACCAGCAAAGGGAAGGGAAGTGACTCACCTGCGGGCTATCAGCTCCCAGTACAGAAACAGGACGGTAGTCATAAGGGGTCAGTGGCACCATGCTGTGATGACACAGCTCAGCCCTTGTCACAGGATCTCAGATGTGTGGGACAAACAACCTTAATGCCTGACAGGCTTCAGGAGCAGAAGGGCCCCGTCCCTCAGATAAAAACACGCCTAAAAATTCAGATGTCCCTGTGCATTGCCTCATCCCTGTGCATTGCCTTTATTTACTCACTGGTAGCACAAGGGTTTAACTTGGATTTCCATGGATTATACATTTTTGGTGCTCTGCACAGAAGTGACTTTTTCCCTGGGACAAAGCAGTGCTTTCCCTAATGACTGTCGGCACCCAAGGTAAACCATCTCTGCCCAAATGAAGGCCTGAGCCAAAAGACACTTTATCTTGTGCACAAATACAAAGTTGACGCTTTTTCCAGCCCTGCTCAGGTCAGTAATTAAAAGGCTAGGAAGTGAGCACACATGAAATCATTCCTTCCATACAGGCAGACAGATGGAGAGAAATTCCAGCCTGTTTCCACTCTTTTGTCTTCAGGGCATTTTTGGAATTTCCTTCAGGAAGTGAGGTTATGACCCAGAGCCTTCCTCGGTGAGTAGGCTCTCATTTCCCACAGTAAACCCTGCACTGCGATGACATACAGTACGAGAAGGTGAGGTTTATCTTCACTCTCCAACTGCATCCTGTATGAGCTCCATGGAACTTAAAAGTAATTCTGAGAGGGAACGGCCACGAGAAAGGAAATGGAAGTCAAACCTTTGGAAGAAGTAATGCAATATCCATTCAACTACAGTGCCACAGTCTTCGTTGGCAGACCCAATGGAGCTCCAGCACTCGCACAGTTGAGGCCATCATTCTCTGTTTCATAAACTTCCTCGGCGCTTGCAATAAGCTAAGAATTGACTTACAAATTATATTGGTGATACAAGTGAATTACTTCACTTTTCTACTCTAGGCAATCCTGGTAAAACTGGCAGCCACCTGGTTTTCCTTCTGTTTGTACTTCATTGGTTGTTGGAGGAGGATTGCTATTGTAGAGATTCTTATAGTGGCAATTCAGCCATACAGCACATGCTGATAAGAAAGTCAGTAGTTCAAAATTCATTTTGTATTTTACATGATCCTGTGACATTACACATTATGTACCCACAGAATGGACTTAATCCCAGCATGTACTAAAATTGAGGAATTATTTCACTGACTTCTGTGGAAACCATACCTGGCATGAAACCACCACAACAGTACAAAATTGTAGTAATCTGATAATAGAAGCATTAAAAAAATCAGTTTATTAATGTTTAGAAGTCAATAAAGCTATGTGCAAATTGAACAATAAAAGTCAGAAACATTTTAAATACTATTTTTTAAACCAGAAAAAAAAAACCCCAACAGTTTAATTGCACTGGAAATTTTACTACAAAGGCAATACATTTTCTTTACAAAATATCAGTCCTAGGAGTTGCTGATGACTGCAGATAAGTCAACTGCTCTCAGCTATCCCAGATATACCACAGTTGTTATAGTAATACTCTAGGCGCATGAAGACTCCTGTATCTTATTTACATTGTACACATTCAACCCCATTAGCACAGGTTAGAAAACAGAGAAGTAAAAATGATGCTGTAAAACAAATACATTCAATTTAACAACAGGTACTTCTTCCATGATAAAATACAGACATCTTTGCTGAAATTATAAACATTAATAAAACGTGCCAAAATGTATTGCATTTTGTTATGGAAGTGCATTTATCTATAGTCATTTCACTTCAACTTTCTTCTTATTTTTTTCTGAAACCCGTCATACTATTTTCTGATTTCCCAACTGATCCTTACTTTTGGAAAGACTGTGAACCTGACACTGAAAAACCCCTTCAGTTTTTAGCTCATCTTACTTAGGCAAAAATCCCACTGTTGTCAATAGTAATTTTTACTATTCTGTAGACTTTCAAGTCATCTTGAAGAGAAATGTTTAGTTCTTCCTTGCATTTTGCATGCTAATGCAGTTTATTTAATGCTATAGAATAAAAAGGCAATGAAAATATGGGGCCAAATGCTGTTCTGAGCTACTTCATTCAGTCTGACGCAGCCAATGGAATTGTACAGGCGAAAGTAACTGCAGAATCTAGCTCATGGTCGTCAAATGTAATACAGACTGACAGCAAAAATTCACAGCTATAATCTTGCTAAGTAAAACCCCAAGAGCTTTGGACTCCGCAAATAAAACCTTATGACTTAACTAAAAGCTCTGCAAAATTATGCCAATTATGGTTGTATGTGGTCTAAGTTATATTTGTGTGATCTCTTTCCATGTTATGTGCTAAACAAACACACTTCTTACCAACGATACCAGAGCCACCACTAAATTCAGTACAGAAAGATCTTTGTGTCAGTGGTTTGCTGTGAAGAGAAAAAACTTCACATTCTTCTCACAGGGAAGAAAAAAAAAAAGATTCATTCTCCCTTTCCCTCCTCCCCCTCTCTCTTTCTCTCACACACACCAGGCATCATTTCACCAAGGCATCAGTCTTTTCAGAGTTACTAAGGAGATTTCAGGATATGAATGCGCCTGACAATCCTGAGCTGCTTCAGCGCAAAGACAAAACATGCTCCAGGGAAAAAGATTTTCAAGCCAGAACAGTCTGTCCCATTTCTTGAACTCCAGCCTCGGAAGTGCACCGTTTGCCTCGTTAGAACTAATGCTACTTGCTCACTCAGCCCAACACTGCTGCTGTGAGCAGGAGGCATCCCAGCTCCCTGATTTCAGAGGAAGACTCTGAAATACACCCCCATGGTTACTCCTAAGAAGATGAGGTAACATTGCCCGAAGACATGATGGTTTCAGGATGGTCACCGTCCTCCTTCTGTGGGTGTGAGGAGTTGTCAGACTTACTCCGGCTGAACTCCATGCCCCCAATGATTGGCCGTTTGAATTTGGTCCCAGAATCTGCTGGGGGACATTTGCAGCAGCACAAAATCTTGATGAAAGCCCGCCGCATCTCTTTGTTTGTCAAGGTGTAGATGATAGGGTTCGTGGCTGAATTGAGCACGGCCAGTACTAAGAAATATTCTGCTTTATAGAGGATGGGGCAAGCCTTCACTTTGCACCCCACATCCAGTAAAAGCAGAATGAACAGAGGAGCCCAGCAGGCAATGAAGACACTCAGGACTATGATCACTGTCTTGAGCAAGGCTAGTGACTTTTCTGAGCTCCTAGTAGCTTTGGTAATGTTTTTCCGAAATGTCAGCCTGCGGCTCCTAGTCCTCACCATGGAGTAGATCCTGCAGTAGAGGACCACAATAGATAACAAAAGGCCAGTGAAAACAGTTGTGCAAAAGAGAATATAGTGCTTGTGGTAGAGAGGCAGCACGGTGGAGCAGTTGGACAGGAGGTTCTTGCAGTTCCAGCCCATGATCGGGAGCCCCCCGAGGATTGCAGAGATGACCCAGCACGCACTGATCAGCAAGAAGGAGCGGAAGCTGTTGCTGCCATTGTGGAGTTTCATCTTCAGCATGGTGATGTATCTCTCAATGGCAATGGCCAACAAGCTGAACACAGAAGCTGACAGGGCAACAAACATGCTGCCTTCTCTTACAAACCACTGGTTGGGGGTCAGGCTGTAGGTTTTGTGTCCAGAGAGCAGGAGGTTGGCAGTGTAAGCCACACCAGCCAGCAAGTCTGAAAGAGCCAAGTTCCCAATGAAATAGTACATGGGTCTGTGAAACTTCTTGGTTTTCCAGATGGTAAGCAAGACAAAAATGTTCTCTAAAATTATAAAGCAGCAAATGATGATAAAAACCACCGACGTCACTTTAATTCCAGTGTCCACACTCTCATTTAGCTTTCCCGTGTAATTATAATGCTCTTTGATGACATAGTTGACATCAGTGTTGGTGGGGTTGCTGCTGACCTTCTGCGGGGCAGTGGTGCCGGAGTTCATGGTGCCCGGCTGGGGACTGCTCCCCCAGCGGCCACCGGATGGTGACACCGAGCGCAGACCCGGCGGCTGCCCCGCAGCTCCTCAGCCCGACAGCCTGCCCGGCACTGCCGCACTGCCTCACCAACTGCAGCCCTGAGAACAAGAGGCACAAAACCCACACTTAAAAGAAGGAAGACAAACAGCGTAGCAAATGCTAAAGGGTTTAAGTAATCTGCTGGTTTAACTGCGCATCGGAGTCATAAATAGATTCAAACATGAATCAGTCTCATTCAGCTGGTAAAATACATTTAAAAGGTGGTTAGGCACATTCAATAGGTAAAGCTAATAAGACAAAAAAAGTTCTGTCACGCAGAACTGAACAAGTTGGAGTCAGCAAGGACTGCATTACTGGACTTCTTCCAACACAAAAGATCTCAAAGCTCCCCAGCAGTAAGTTCTAGTCTTTTTTTCTTCAGCGGGAAATGCAACAGCAGAGATTTAAAAAGGGAAAGGGCTTGCTTGATTAGATTAAATTCCAAATGTATGAAAGTCTGCACAGAAATTACTTGACAGGAGACCTGTATTTTCCTCCATTAATAAAGTCTGAATACACTTTGGAAGGGGGTAGTTATGCAATTTACTGATGCCATCTCAAACAGTGGTAAATTCACTGATGTAAATATAAACAAGAGATCATCTCAAAGCTGTCAACAAGTAAGGGGTGCCCTTGCTAAATACAAGTAAGAACATGCTTTACAAAACCCACAGCAGTAAAAAGTTTAGAAAAGAAAAATATGTAATTAAGCTAGAGAGCAAGCCCATTCCATGGGTCTGAAACAAAGAATGTCAAAAAAACCCCCCTTATATTTAAATAACTAGTATTGCAAGCTTTTGAAATGGGCATAATTAAAGTATACACATATAGAGGAAACTCCCTGTACATATAAAGGTTTTGTAGTGGACCTTTAAAAAGAATTAAACCCATATCATTGTGCAGGGAAAGAACAGGCAGATTTGTTAAATTACAGCCTAAACGGGGCAAAGCAAGAGGTCCGAGACCAGTGCATTCGGCCTGCTCTATTCCCGGGCGCCGGTCCGCATCGCTCCCG
>WBMY01007081.1:132202-162644 GCA_013397315.1 Donacobius atricapilla | reverse complement strand
CCGCCGGGAAGGAGGTGCTGGCGCGGCCCGGCCGGCTCCGAGCTGCGCCTGGCGGGGGCCGCTGCCCGCCCGCCCGTCCGGCTTGGCCCCCCAGTAGGCACAGAAAGGCTGTGGCCAAAGGCGGCATCCCGTGTGCTACCTCCGTTCTCCCGCTTAGAGGACAGTGTAAGGCATGTTGAAGGAAACACCTGGAAGAAGCTCTTCCATTTTCTCCCTACACCAAGGCGCGTTTTTGCCGCGGCAGGCCCGTGGCTGCCACCCGCGCTCGGGGCCTCCGGCGGCTCCCCACGGCGAGGCCGCAGCCCGAGGGGGCGAGGATGGTGCCAGACTGCGCTCGGCGGGGCAGGAGCCAGAACCGGCCCATGGGGGATAAACTCCGTTCCTGCCGCCCACCGCCAAACAGCACCAGGTGTTGGTGTTTCCACGTGGGAAAAAAAGAAAAAAAAAAGACCCCAAAACTAATCTCTGCATGTTCGGAGGGTGCTGTAAAATACCTATGTTTGAAAGTATGAAGAAGAGTTTTTAATGCATATTTTAGAAAAAAAATTGGCAATGGCTACTTAACTACTTAGCTGTTACCACTGTATTATATAAGGACAGACACAGAGGTGAGTTTAGGTTTTATAATTCCTACTCCCTTCAAAATTTTAAAAGAAAAACCACCTTTGGTGTATGTGAAATGCCAGCTCTGGTGGTATTTTACAGTTGCACTTACTGCAGAAATTTTCCTCTTCCTTCCTTGCTCTGCTCTTGTTAACTCCAAATTGAAATGTAAAAGAATATCACAATAGGCCAAAGCTCAGTATATTGTGTCTTTCAGTTTAAAGCATCGTGCCCATCAATTAGCAGTTTTATGGGGAAGCAGCTTTCCTCTGAAAGACAGTACGAGTATTCTACCCTTAGGAAGAGGGTCCCTCTCTTATTTATGCTAATTGTCACGCTTCAATTGCTCCACGCCTCTCCCAGAATGACTCAGATAAATTACACTGGCAAACAGACATTTACTCTTCCACCACAAAGCTAGAAACTTGAAAAGATATTTAGCCTCCTGAGAGCCTGGAGGAAAATACAGCCGTTAAGTCACAACTGTCAGAAAAGGCACACAGATAAATCATGCTTGAGGCTGACATATGTATCCCCTGCAACTGCCTGACATACTCCAGATATTTCAAGCTTTCCTCCTTATTTATCTAATATATAGAAAATACTAAATAAAAGTGCATTCACTAGGCATTTCCCTCTAGGAAATAATTCTCACATAATTTTAAGTAAGAGGAACATATTAAAGGAACATGCTTTTAATTAAAGGATAGAATGACTCAGGGTTTCATTACTCAGATGTGCAGGCTTTCATGTTCAGGCTATTGGTTACCAGCTGAGAGGATACCAGCTCAGAGATGTGACATCCAACACATTAATTGTCAGAGGCTGTGTAAAATCACAGAACCATAGAATGGTTTGGGCTGGAATGGACCTTAAAGATCACCCAGTTCCAACTGCACTGCCATGGGCAGGAGCACCTGTCACTAGGCCGGGATGCTCAAAGCCCTATCCAACCTAGCCTTGAACACTTCCAGGGATGGGCACATCCACCCTTCTTGGGCAACCTGTTCCAGGGCCTCAGCACCCTCACAGCAAAGAAATGCATACCAATATCTAAACTATGCCCACTCTCTTTCAGTTTGAAGCCATTCTCTTGCCCGACACTACATGGTCTTGTAAAAAGTCCCTCTCCAACTTTCCTGTAAGGCCCCCTTTACATACTTAAGTGTCACAGTAAAGTCACCCCGGAGCCTTCTCTTCTCCAGACTTAACAAACTCAGCTGTCTCAGCCTTTCCCTGTAAGAAAGCCTTTCCTTGTCTCCTGTGCTGAGAACCCCAGAGCTGGCCGCAGCCCTGCAGGTGGGGTCTCACCAGAGCAGAGGGGCACAATCCCCTCCCTTGACCTGCTGCCCACACTGCTTATGGTGCAGCCCAGGATTCAATTGGCTTTCTGGGCTGCAAGCTCACCTGGCAGGGTCACGTCCCGCCTCTCAGCCACCAGCACCCCCAGGTCCTGCATCTGCCTCTCTCAGCCTACAGTGATACAAGGAGTTGACCCAATCTAGGCGCAGCACTGTGCAAAATATGCAGGCAATTTCAGTTCCACTCCAAAAGTTGGGTTTTTGTATCACAAAAAGCATCGCTAAACTTAGACAACCACACACACTTACAGCCTTCTTGACACCTTGGCAGTGAGGAAACTGAAATACAGCTTCACTCTTCACAGGCAAATGGAGCCAGATCAGCTGGATTTTCACTGAAGGCTGTCTAAACCCTAAAAGATAGGTTGACATGGCTCAACTGCACAGGTTCTAACCTGCTTACAAGGGCTGAAGCACAAACACAGGACTCAGGCTGATCCAGTAAACTCTACCAAAACTGTAGTTGCTCTAAGTGTTTAGCAAGGGGGTTTTCACCAGGGTTATACTCCAGTGTCACCCAGAGAACAAGCCACCAACAGAATGAGAACTCTTTCTCAGTACCTCTCCAACTGCCTGGTCCACTGATAAGGAAGCTTGCACTTCTACTACAGAAATCCTGTATATCTATAGCTCCTTCGAGAACTCGACTCTGGAACTGCCCATGGTCAGAATAAGGAGAAAGAACAACACAGTGTTATTAATGCATTTCAGAAATAACTAGAATGCAGGTCTCAGTCAAATGCCAGCACAAAAGCTGCACACATCAGGACACCAAACTGATACATAACAGATGCCTCCCCTGGTTAAAAAAATGTTCTGCAATATGTCTGCTAGCATAAAGAGGCAGATGCATTTTTCACAGGGATCCTGAGTATGTATATGCTCTTAGGTAGTTTTCAGGATGAGCAGAAACTCGTGTTTTAGGGAATGTAATGAACAACAACAAAGAAATACTGACTGTGTGTGACAGCCAAAGTTCTTGTGGAACTTCCAGTGAGAGCTTAGTGTGGTGGGGATTGCAGAAACCTGGCTAGTCACAGAGCAATTTCCTTGCAGGAAAATGCTTTGATCTTGTCAGAAAAGAAGCTGTAAGGTGGGGTCCACCCAATGCCTGCATATCAAAAGACTGGTGGCCTCTGACACCACCAGAGCAAACTCTCCCAGTGCAGCTGGACAACTCACAATTGCATCAGAGGAGTGTCTGAACACTATCCCTCTTGAAAAGATAGTGACAATCCCTGCAAGAGAGATTAGCACAGGATTTTTCTCCAACACGTCATTCTTCTGCACTTTCAAAAGTCTTTGTCCCTATAAGCAAAAACTACTTTTATTCATTCTGATTCAACTTAGGTCACAAAGGGAGCCATTTCTTCTCCAAAGTACTGGGTCATGACAGGAGATCTGTGAAACAGTACCACAGTGCAGGTTTGGTCACCAAGAAAATATCAAGAATGGTCTGCAGAATTGCCCATTATTCTCATGACTAGAAGAAATATAAAAGTTTCATTATTCTGCTGCAATCCCTGAGCAAATATTCCATATTTTGAATAATTTGTCAAGATTTACATGCATTGTACAATGCTCTTATGTGCCTTCAAGTAATTCATACTTTTCGAAATCTTTAGAGGAAAAAAATATGCCTAACAAATTTGTTCAGATGGGTTCAAGTGACACATAAAATGAATTGCATGCAGGCAGAAGAAAATTATAATATTGTGAGATAACCCATACTGGGAGACTATATCAGAAAGTTCTAAGAGAGCAGAGAAGATGCTGGAAGTATTTCTGTATCTGTAAGAATGCTACAAAGAGTAAATGAAATTATTTTATTAATCTGCTAACATAAGAGTAAATACAAACCATTTATATTGATTCTTGAGTATACTGAGTACCTAAGAGAACAATTCAGATTTATTGTTCAGTTTAAAATTAATGAATGTTTCAGTTGCATCACTTTTCCAGTTTAGAACAATCTGGTTTTAAATTATTCTTTACACAGGAATAGGTTAGATGAATTAATTTTCTGTTGATATTCACAGTGTTCAAAAATTCCATATCTTCTTTCCTCAGATTAGAATCAAAAACCTGGTTTGGAGAATAAAAAAAAAAGTCATAAGAACATTACAAAGACTAAAGCACACATACTTTTTCAGTATTAGTATTTTATAACTTAGATGGTCTACTTTTAATTTCTTGATATTGATTAATAATATTAATTAAATGGCCTTTTTTGTTTTAAAATGCAATATCAAAAAGTTTACTATATTAATTTTTGTGAGAATCTGTACTTGATTTTTAACTTATTAAGCTGAATATATTATTAGGAAAAGCTCAAGTCTGAAGGGAAAGAATTTAAGTAGTTGAGAAAGTGACATGCAATATTTTGCATGGATATCACTGTATTCAAAACTGTAACCCACTTTAATCTATGGAGCAATCGTTAACAGGATGATAAAACTGCTAATATACTCTTGAACTTCCTACTAGTAGTTCAGGTGCAGAATGTTCCTCAAAGGGCACTGCCTGGCCAAGCCACTACCAGGATCCCACACATTCCTCTTGGGCACAGCGACTGAGAGCTGCTGCAATCCGTCCGGGCAGTGCTGCTCCGAGCAGCACATCCCGCCACACCTCCAGTGCCTGACACAGGGATACACCTCACAACACTGGGAAACACAGCGCAGGGTGTAGGGATCTTACTGGAGGCTGCAGAAAGTTAAAAACTAGGTACAGAAAAAGTCTCCCAACACAGCGACACAAAAAATTAGCAGAAGGTTGGCTTATCTGTTATTTTCACCCAATGCACGACAGCGAGAGGTGAGCTTCAAAGCTTTGGGAAGGGTATGGCAATGTGGAAAGAGTTAACTCCCTTGGATTCAATCAGTAGCAGCAAGAGCTGCACCACCTTTACCTCCATTTTCAAAAGCATGGGTTAACCACAGAGGTGTGAATATTATGCAGTCGGCTTGGCCTAGTAGAGTTTTGAACTTACCAGTATTACAGTTTACTTTCCACACATGCTACTAGGAAAGTAATGCTTTGGAAGTCATGTTGGGGGGACAGGTGTGATAGAAACACTTCTGCAGCCTGATTAAAGAAATTCCTGAATATTCACTTAAAAAACCCAATTTCCATTATTTTCCAATGAAACACTCTTAGGTGCCTTCATCTCCAGTAATATAAGAGATAAAACCCAGAAAGAAGCAAGAAAATTAGGAGAGGGAGCTACTCAGAGTCAGGCAGGAAGCTACTTGGCTGCACAGAAAATGGCCTCACCCTTTCCACTGACTTAGTTTATATTTTTCTTTTCCTTATTTGTTTCAAGAGTTTCCTTCCATTAGGAGTCACAGAGCTCCTGGAAAGGCAGCTGACTGCATTTAGGTAGATAGCACTGATAAATTGCATCTTATTTTAAGTAATGGTTTATCTCAACTGAAAAGGAGTGACCCAATCAGTCAATACCATAAATGACATAATGATAGGGAAGAAAAAGTGCCTTCAGTTTTCTGGGGTATTCCCCGATCCTATTGACAAGTTGATGGGTTACACAGATGAAATGGATGCATTGATGTATCTTAAAAAGGGTCACTGTATAAAGGTGAACATATTTTCTCTCTAGGGGAAGTTTGTTTTACAGAAATAAGAACAAGAGGAAGAATTTCAACCCTGGGGAAGAATATGTATGTAATTCCAAGAATTCACTTGAGGGATAAATTCTGAATTTAAAACAAAGCAAAATCTTAAAAAATGAGCATCTCTAGGTAAACTGACCAAAGAAGAAATAAAAACCATAACTTTTTGGTTTTGTATGTCCAGCATTTTTATACCCTTTTGGTCTTCTGTGTTCTGTGTCTCATACTATAAATCACTCCTCCTTACTACTCCTAAATCTCATTAGTGTTCACTTGCCAATTTCTTATTAATTGTCTTATTTCTTTGATGAGTGTTGGGAGTACATTAGAAAGGTTCATTTAGATGAGGTGATGTGGACTTATTCTTCAGCAGCCTTTGCTTAAGAAGAAAATTATTACTGCCAGAGTAATTGTAGATAGGAGCCTAAAATGTAAATCCACTGATTCTGTGTTTCCTTCTGCAACCTCACCAAAAGTAAAACAGGGCTTGCTCAATGATTCTAAATTAACAAACAGGATATAAAACTTGTGAATACCACAGTCAAAGGAAGAGGCTTCAGTTATCTATCCCAAGGCCACAGGAGATACCAGGGTTTCAGATTCTTGGGCAATTATAGCTTCTAGCAGAAAACAATGGCTATTAGTGAGGCACAATGTGCAAAACTGCTCATCACACCTGGGAGAAAGATAGCTTGGGTCAGCTGAGTCCCAGCACTTAAAATCTTGCATCGTCTCAAATTACACCTCACTTAGTACATAGCTAAAATTAACCACTTCTGTAGTTCTAAAGGCACTAATTGGCAGCAATGTAAATGCTAGGAAAGATTACAAAATAATACTGAAAAAAAGCACAACACAGAAAAAAAGTCCTGAACCAACAACAATTCACCCTGAATGTAACCAGAAAAGTATCAGATTAAAACTGTAACTTGCCACAGCTACTCCTTAAGAAGAATGCTTTTCTAGTAATACTATTCCTCTCATTACTCACTGAACTGCTTAGATACCATGACCTAGACTGAGAAAATGGTGGCTTGCCTTCCTCGCAAAAGCAGACACCAAAAACATTGTAAAATCTCTTTCACAGAAGGAACATTGAAATACATTAATGAATTCAAAGCCATTCTCACAGTAGCCTAAGGTCACCTATGTGGGGCATTAGCAAGAAAATCTGATTTAATTCCAGTTAGCTCAGAACAGGGAGGTGATCAGTCAGAATCAAGTGCAAAACCCCAAAGGTGTTCTAATGAGCATGGAGCTCTAGTCTGGTAGCTAGTCCTAACCGACCCTATTCTGGAAATACTGGAGCTAGAATTTGCTCACCTCCATAAAGATTTGGTTCTTTTGACACATCATTTATGTTGGAAGCAGTATGTTGATATGATGTCTGTTTCTTTAGAGAGAACTAGAGGTGAAACACCAACTTGTGTTTTGTAAATTCGTAGAAAGTCATCACTGCCAAAAGCCATATTTAGGGAATATCAGGCACATGACTCACTTCTAGTCCTTGTTTTATTAATTCAGATATACTGTGAAGCAAGGAATCCCTCAACAGTACAGTTCAAATTTTTTCCATCTTGCTATGTCACTGTTTTAGAAAGTGACTCTTCAAAAGCAGCATTAGCTGATAGCCAGTGGTAGAAAGGTTTAATTCTGGACAATCTTTCCAACTGTCACTTAGTCATTGCCACAGTTTTATGCAAAAGCTAGAAAAAAAAAAGCCTAAAAATTACATTTGTTTTATAAATGAGCCTTACTGTTTGGAACTACTGAACCCCTCATCACAACAGCTGAGCTGGGTACAAAGCTCTTCTTAGACACCTAGAGTGGCTTTCCCACGTATGGGAGGCCATGCTTGAAACTAGAAAACAACCTTGCTCTGGAGATTGTGTATATTTCTCAGAACACCACACTGTGCAGGTATTAGAGAACAGAATTTCAAACAATATCTTGTTTTTCATAGAAATTACTCTAGAGGCAAGCTTACCAGAAAAAAACTAGACAATAATTATGAGTAGCTGTTATCCAAAAGGTAAATTTGTCTGGATTTTAGCCAAGCTGCATAGAAGCTCTACACTTTGAGGACAAACAATTCAGGCTAGAATATGTGATTGCTGTAAGTAACTTCTTGATAAAAAGCTAAGGAGCTTTGTTTCACAATATGACTAAAGCAGAACAGCACTGGGAAAACTGCCTCAGGAAGTCCACACACAATATAAATCATAATCAGATTTTCCATACCTTTCTAGACACAGGAACTCCTAAAATATCAAACCAATGTGACTACAAGTTGAATACTAAGCCAATAGATTCTGCAGGCATATTTCTCAAAACAGTGAGCTACATATATCCATATTCATCTCTCTATGGAGATACCTATTTTATAAGAAAATCTGAGGAACAGTATAGTCTCTTAATGAGATTTCTTGAACAAACCCAAAATGAAAGCTAATTCTCACAAAAAGCTACAAAAAACTCATTCGACTTTCCAGAAAGTAATAACAAAGATGTCTTTTTGGTTCTTGGAGCTTGCTGCTCACCTCTTGGCCCTGCAAATAGTTTATTTGTACCTGGACTTGTCTGGAAAGATTTCTACTTTGGTTTATCTACAGGCTAGAAACTAATATGCATAGAACTCTCTGAGTCAATGCCATACTAATGCTTTGATATACATAAAACTTTTTTGGTGATGCTCAGGTATTGTGTATTACAATGAGATTATCTTTTGATGGAGATTTGCAGTATATCGTACAACATAAATACTGTTATGATAATGGCATTAAAATTTTCTTTTTCATGCAGCTTTTTCTTCTTCCTATATCGTATCTCTCTCCTACAAAGCACTTGAAAAATTATTTCATACCCAACACCTATATTGCACACTAGCACGTAGCACTTTTGCCCTACATTTTTCAAGGAGTATCTCCTCATTTGAATTAAACAGCCTGATGCAGGGTCTGAGGTATAAACAGGAGTCTCTGCATGGGCTTCAATGAACTGAGGAACAGCATTTGAGATGGAAATATAAAATCTCTTTGAGGGTTGTACAAAAGTGCTACCCTCAGAAATGTCTTTTGTCCATTGCCAATGTTAAGGATTTCAAATCAGTCATCATTATTAGCAGACATCACTATCTTGATTAGATTCTTACTGTAACCTTCTCTGAACTGAAATTACATCGTGCGACTCACTGATCCCTGAGAAAGCAAAAAAAGCTCAAACCTTGATTCACACAATAAAACTTGGATCCCAGGAAACATGTCTCCCATCATGCATTCCATTCAGAATTTCAACATCATCTTCTGATATTGTAAAATCAAACACCTGTGGGAATGCATATATAGTTAACATCATGAACACAGAGAGAATCAACAACTTGATACATATTCTAGTGTTTAACTGATTAAGATTCATCTAAATTGAAGGCCCAATTTTTATATATTTTTTTCTTTCTTATATATATATATATTCTTCTTATATTTTGTCATTGAAAAATACTCCATCAAGCTGACAGACTCCATTGGGTCTTTTGTTTCCTTAGTGACTCATTTTTATTTGTAGACTGTTAAGATGGTTTTGTAGCACTCTGGCCTCAGGTAAGGATCCAAGACAAGGGTAGCATCAAGGCTGCTTTTGACAGCACTCTCTATTGTCACTGCCAGAGGTAGGTATAGGAATACCCTGACAGCAATCTCTTTGGAAGAACGAGCTCAGTATTTCACTTACATCCCAATGTTCAGTTTAGATTGTTACAGTACTCTTTCTCAGACCTTTAGACGAAGAGAATTTTTAGAAGGTATCAGGACAAAGCTAACAAGCCAAAGACTGTGTCTGTCTTTTCTATGACTCTACTTTGACAAAACTCTCACAAATCAGCTGAATACAGAAACAGTACTCCAGGTCCTCAGTCCTAACTTGAAAGCGATCACCTGTCTTCAAACACAGGTTCTTACAGCCACTACCTTCTCCTGTGGCCACACCTGCAATGTGAGGGATGGTGTCAGTGCTTTCTTAGCAGGTGTCTTATTGAGACACTATCATCAGGAAGTTGCTTCTGTTCTCTTATCAGAGCTCCTCTGTGCTCAATAAAAAGATTCTGTGGAGCCTGAACTGTGGCCAGATGAGCTCCTCCCATCTTGCATTATCCAGCAACCACTCTTCTGGAATGATCCTTGCAGTCAAGTCTCAGTGCTCTCTCAAGCCTGTTAAGCTTAAACCAGGGACCAGTCAGAGGACTAGAAACCCTATGGATTATATGCTGAGGGTTTAATGAGGACCAACTTGACCAGAAGCAATAGAGACACAGGCCAACACAGTAACATGAGGGAAAGAAAAAGAAGGGAGATGAGATAAACAACACTCAGTTACTGTGCCAGCTCCTTCCTCTCTCAATCTTAAGTGTTTTAAGTTTGGATGTAACACATTGCCTCAGTTGTGGGAAATGAATTGGTGGTGCCATAGAGTAAACTCTGTAAAAAGTGGAATTAATCTGGATTTAAAATATTATCGGAGAAAATAAAAGTATAAGGAAGGATTTTTAAACTGCTTTTGTTCTCTGATCTGGTTCCTGATACAGTACCACAAGCAGCTGTGCTTGTACCACAGAAGGCAGTGTGTACGTCAGAATAAACAGTCAAGGCAGGAGCTGTATAAACAGGCATGACCACCAGCAGAAATCCTCATTACATGTATATTGATTCACACCTCCACACATGCACACGCAGAAGGATAAAAATAGCAAACAGAAGTTTCCTGTCTTCTTACAAAGTTTCTTCCAGATTTACCATGGCAGTTCATACCCCTATGATATTTTTGGAAATAAGTAGTGGTTCTGCCTACCCTAAAGAAAGAACACTTTCAGATTAGAGAAATGGAGAGACAAAGCAAGTAATGAATTAAAACTATTTGATATGAAAAGGAAATTTAAAAAAGGTGTGGAGGAGGAATCACTCTGCCAATTCTCATTCATTCCCACTTTTCTTTGTCACGCCCCTGCATGCTGGAAGCTTTTCTGCACACTGAGTAGAAGATGGTAGGGGAAGAGTCAGCTCTTGCAGGACTGGGATTTCCTTGGAAGGTCTTTATGTTGGCATTATCCCCAAGCAAGTTTTAAAGCTTTCATAAACTGTTACACATAGCATCCAAACTCCTTCCATTTGGCCTATGTGCCTAGCGCAAAAAGAACGTAACCATAATCAGATCAGGATGTTCTACAATCAGACAAGTAATAAAAAATCAACTACAAAAGATCGTCTATGCATTTTTCTTTATACACAGGAATTAGCTCTCCAGATTTTTTCTGATATTTGTGAGTTACAGTTTTTTCTTACATTGTGGTCGTTTCATGGTACCATCATTTGCCAATTTTGACTGAGTTATAAAGCGGGGAAGGAAAATGGGAAGGCAAACCAAAATATTAAAACTCTCAATTTATCTTAACCTCTTACTTAGTCAGACATAAGTGCATAGCCAAATCTTACCTTGCAGTTTTCCTCTATCCGTTCTGCCTTTGTTGACTTTGGAATAGTGACAATCCCATTCTGAAAAGAATTATGCTTCATGTCACTAAAATCTGCAGATTTTAAGAACCTTATCTATCTTCAAACCATTACAAGAAATTCCTCGAATTTTCTGAGATTTTAATTTCATTTTCTGGGGGACACTGACATTTCTCTATGCCATTTGCAACTGCAGTTATATACACTGTGTTGATTTCACACACATTACATGGTGTGTATCAACTCAATACATTATTTCACTGCTTAGTACTTGGTATTGAATGACATAAATGGAATGATGAGGGATACTGCCTGTAACATTTACTTTGGAAACATCTCTTATTGGTGGCTTTTATTCTCTACAGCCAGATTATCCAAAATAATTAATATTTGAAATACTGGCATGATTTGTGTACTACATTCTAAATTTCCAGTACAGCCACCAGTTCACACAGTATCAATATACTGAAAACAGAAATACCTTCTGTATAAATTCTGGTTTGATGCACAAACCCCAAACTATTCGCATGTGTTTCCTGAGAAAAGAGACACATTTTTATTACCACCCTCCATTACCTGTATGCTCCAGCGTATGCAAATCTGTGCTGGAGTTCTGCCATATTTCTTTGCCAGCTCAATTACTGTAGGATGAGTGAGTGCTTCACCTTTGGCTAAAGGACAGTAGCCTTCAAAAACAATATCTCTGCTCCTACAATAATCAACCAGCTCCTGAGGTCTTTGGAAAGGGTGGTATTCAACCTGAGATAAATAGAAATAAACTTTTAGTAAAAACCCTGAGAGTACATTTCGTAGAAAACATCAAAATAAATGAAAATAATTTTTCTCTTGTTTTAAAAATAGAACATGCATGAAGTCATTGCTTCTGGGAAAGTAGATGTAAGGTATTCATTTTAAAAGATACATGAAGGGTATTAATCACATATTTTACCAGTAATTGGCACAACACTATTTTATGTTTCCCTCAGAAACAAGGCGCAGTTGCCTGCCTGACCTGCAGCTGGACCTTCACTATTGCTCTGTTTTTAAGAAATATGTACAAATGCACAGTGGAAGTCAGCATCAGGTCATTTTTATTGGTGTTTTGAGACTACCATCTCTTCCCCAAATATATGTCCTTTCCCATTTCTTTACTAATGATCTTTGAATTGCCCAGGTGAGGGGAGGGGGCTGAGCAGGGGCTGGGTTTGCACATGACCAACCAGAACAATTTTCTTAGAGTAAGGACCTGACCTTGGAAGCAAAGCCTGTTGGCATGGATTGCACATGGCAAATCCTGTATTCTTTGTGTGGTGTCACCATCAGCTTGTGCAGGGAAGCAATCATACTATGGAATGATGTATGAAGGAGAGCCTTTGTAGGAAAAAAGATCACAAATTGCCAAGAACCAGTTAAAAGAGGAAAAGTAATAAGCTAAAAAGACAGTTGTTGGAGCAAAAGGTAAAAGAGGTTATTGGACAGTAATGATCTCAGAGGAGAGACATATTCTGGCATGTAGCTAAAGCCAGAAAAAAACCTTTAAAATGTTCCTTAATAAATTATTTAAATAAGTATTTCACAGTATATTCATTGTAAGAAGCATACGTTACTCTGCATTTAGATGAAAGTGTGTAGTGTTTTCTTATACAAAATCATGTGATCTATTTTTGTGACTGGTCATCAACACTGTTCCAGGGATTGAACTCTTAAGCATTTTGAAGAAAAATACTTTTCTGAGCAATTACCTCAATACATGGAATCTGGAAAATTTCTCCTGCCTCAGAGAGGACAAATGAACATTTCCTGTTTCTCATCTGTAGTACATGTTGTCTTTTCAGACAACAATAGTCAGGAACAATAGGCTGGCAGTCATTCAACATGAGCTAAGAAAAAACTGTGCCCCTGGAAGGCTGGGCTGAGTCAGCCTAAAGCTGCTATGATCTAAATTACTAGGTGGACTCGGGAACAAGGTTCAAGCAGCAGACATCCATGTCTTCAACCTTTGATGTTTCTTGACCTTTGAGTACCCTTTGTATTTCATGTCTCTATGTGTAAGAGGAGTGCTTAGGTCATACAGTTATTCACTTGTTTGCACCTGAGTTGGATATGAAATAGCCTCATTGTATGTACGCAAAACTACGAGGGGAGAAATGAAAGCGCAAGCAGGGTGTTTTACTGGATTATTACAAGAGTAATAAGCAATTTTAGCAGATGTTCTTTGCAGTAAGTATAGCAAATAACGTAGCTCAGAAAATATTAAAGAAAGAATGATGGATTTAGGATCAAATGCTGAAATATCTGCAGTGCCTCTATGGCATCATGTGACGAATTCAGCATTTATTACTAATTAAGCTGCGAGTAGAATTTACCTGCTGGTCTAGTAAGATTCCAGGCACAGTTCCAGGTTATACCAGAAATGTTTAAATCAAGAGCAGTGTGCTGAGATATTACCTGCTTGCTTCACAAACAGAATACATAGCAACAACTACTTCCCACCTGAAAAGATCACACTTTGGGCCTTTCACTGAATCTAGAGACTCTCAAATTTTGGGAATCGAATTTTGACACATGCAGTTTTGTGTTGGTAGAAGCAGGTGTTTTTCTTCTTAAACATATTACTAAAATAATCAAATGCACCAAACAAAATAAGCACTTTTGATTTTTTTTTTTTTTAATGAAAACATTCTGGAATGTTCTAGCAGCATCTGAATGCAAGGCACTAGGATCCTGAGCTACAAGAGGCAGAAGGTGAGTGGTCAACATTTGCTTCTCCTCACAATAACAATTCTTGCTTCCTGTCTTGCCCCACCCTTACTATTTGCGTTACCAGACTCTTCTCAGGCGAGGGCTGTCTGTCACATGATGACAGAGGAAGATGTTGATCTTTTCTGGCACTCTACCCTGATTGATTGGCGTGTAAAAACTGGCATCTGTTTAACAGAACAGTCTGCAGTTCACATTACAGAACTTCACAGCTGCTACATGCTCAGCCACAGGGGACCTCCGGCGAAAGCACTGGTCTTTTACAACAGTCACAGCAAATGGGGAAAAGTTGAGCCTAGTAACAACCCTGACACATGGCCCTAGAAAGTCACACCTCAGATGATGGTGCACAGAGGCTTTACTCTTTCCACCCTGCTGTGGTCCTTTTCACATGATAAAGTTTTTGCACATCTGGAATTCAGTCATTTTCTCAATGGGAATGCTGGGAATGCTGTCTTACAATTTTTTCTCTTTATGAAACTGAAACACAAGCCTATGAATATTTTCCATATAGAGGAACAGTTTAGGTGAGTTTATGCACAAAGGGGTTGTTTTCTAATGTCTTGTATGCATTTCTACCTTGTACAAATTGGCACAATGGAGCTCAATATTAATGGCAATATCAGCAACATAACCAAGTCTCTCTGAGGTCATTACACAGTAATTGACACTTCTCCAGGACTGGAAAGATATTGATGGCCATTCCTATATGGAATTCATAAAGGAACAGTTTACATTTGGGCTCAGTGCATCACTTCAGTAAATGAAACACATATATTTATTAAATACTTATAAAATACATTTTTTCCCATAATGAGAGACAGGGCTATGAGCCTTCAGAGAGACTTCAAAGATTTCTTTGAGCATAAACCCAAACTTCCTACTGCCAAGTCAATTACAAAACTCTGGCACACAAACCTGGAACTTCTAGTTTGTACGTTTCACTCTACATGATGCTAGAATAAAGTACCATCATTTTACAGTGTTTACCAGTACTTTTAATAGTATATTAAAATTTTAAAAGGTGCTTGCTTATTAATAAATAACTTAGCAATACCATATTCTTGAAAAGACAGGCCTTTCCGACTGCTTTTAAAGACAGGATGATACTGGGTTTTTTTCCCAGGAACTGAGAAGAAAAGCAGTACTTAAAACTTGGTTTGTAAAACAGAAGTATTGCTTAGTTCTCCTGCCTTCCTACTTTCTCCTCTTCACAGAAAAAAAAAAAAAACAACTTTCAATTTTAACATCACAAGGGGACTGTTGTAATTTTAAGAACACCCTGAATTCTAAAAGGGAAGTATTTTTCCTCCACTTGTTTCTTCAATATTTAGACTTTGTATACAATGACTATTTGCAAATGTTTTATATTTAGTAAGTCCATTGAAACAGTACACTATTTTATGCATAAAGGTAGTGAAAAAACGGTATTATAAATTGTGGACAGTGAAATAAGAACGCAGTACAGCATTTCCAGTCCCAATTTGAATTTAGAAATTCATTATTTATTTGATGGCACTTAAGTGATTTTACCATCAGACCCAGTAACTCTCCAACATTAGGCAAGAAACAGAATACATACTTTTTTGAGGATAAGCTGAAGTATGGTTTATAAAATTCCTTTAACTCTAAAAAAGTATAAATTAATGCCATAACAAAACTGTTTAAGGTAGAGCACTTGGCAATGGGATGGGTAGTTCATTGTTGGTTTTTGGCTTCAATTCAGAATGATGCTGTGTAGCACCTCAAAGAAATGACTAGCAGGGGCCCTCTCCTACCCCTCAGCATCACCACCACCACCACCTCTACTTTTTGTCTCCTCTTTTTTAGCCTCAGAAAAAGAGTTTTGTCAAATAGCGCCAAGAAACAGCTTGTCTCTATGAACATCACTGATAAAGTAAGACTGGCAACATTTTGACACTGTGGGTAAGAGGAAATTTCAAGACAAAATCACTATTTTTCTCCTTGCAGTGATTTAGTAGAACACTGAAAAGCTACTATTATTTAAAAGGCAGCAACAATTCGTGCCAAACTCTAGTAAGTCTTTGCAGATGGGTATTTCTTGAACCTTGGTAAACTCACCGATTATTAAACAGCCATCAACATGCCCACTTTAACATATTTTTCAATGGTTTCTTTTGAATAACAGAATTTAAATATTTTATATGGTTTTAAGCTCTTTTAACATCAATTGTCCATTAGTAACCTTTAGTGTAGTGGACAGCTAAACTCAGAGTTATTTGGTTGTGACAGTCACACTGAGCAACACTTTTATGGCTGTTAATGACATTAAACCATAAACAGCTGCCAGAAATCCTGGCCACCTGTACAAAGGGGAAAAGCATGTGCCTGAACTCCATCCATTGCAGTTCCCACATCCCTGTCAGCATACACACACCTTCTCTGGCGGGAGGTGGAAGGAATGGGAGCATGAACTTCCAGCCCAGCTGTAGGCAGAAACCAGCAACAAGGGAACATTTGTCGAGTGTCCTGGCAGCCTGCCGGGACGTAGGTGGCCATCCTAGATCTGCCTAGGGCAGCAAAAACAATTCTGCCAGGGCTATCACAGCACCTGCCTAAAGGAGGAGTTCACTGAATTTACGTGCAATAGGAAATGAAGGGGGGAGCAAGGGAAGGGCACCCTGACATGGATATGCAATTAACTGAGGCTTTCAGTGTTGCTTACAGGAAGTACAAAAGTATTAGACAACAACAGGCTTTCCAAAAGCTGGTTCACTCTGAAGATGCTAAACGTTCTCTGATTCTTGACTTTTATTTCTAAACTGGTCATGATCAAAAAACGGTCACAGGGACTATTTTTTTGTGTCTTGTACCCAGACTCAGACAAGCAGACTGGGAGAAACTGGGTGGGAGAAATATGAGGAAGGACTTCCCTACCCTTCGGGTCATCTTCCTGAATGGTTTTCACTACACAAATAGAAATGAGAAAAGAAATTGTATGTCTACGGAAACAGTTTGGGTGTAGCCTTTCATGCATAAGAAAGGGGAGGAGGTTGCTAATCAAAAAAACCAAAGTAAAAACCCAAACCCAGATACTTTAAATATATGTATCCACCCACCTGATTAACATGTGGAGTAATCACACAGTCCTCCTTTAGTTGCTCAAGATGGCTGATAAGAAAATTGCTTACGCCAATTGATTTACACAAACCTAAACAAAAACAGAACAAGAAAAAGTTTTGGTACAATCCTAAATCCTTGGGTGAATGATTTGAAAAATATCACTTTCAGAGACAAAATTATTTTTCACATCATTTCTGTGGAGTAAAATACTGCAAAGAAACACAGAAAAACAGCACTGAAATCTAGTTTGACAGTGTTATCGTAAAGCATGGTTCTGTCATAGTCACATTAGGAAATCATTTTATAATCTAAACACACTGGAAACTCCCCAGTGTATAAAAACTCCAGGCTAAATTCTGGGAAAGGCTAATGTAGTATAAGCAAAGAACAATTGGACTCCACCAGAATGAAAAGAAGGAAATGGTGTTCCAAGCAGCTTGCCAAAACTAAAGGAAAGTGGAACATTTGCTGAAGACTAATAAGGTGTGAGCAATACAACCCAAGGACATGAAGCCCAAATAAACCATGTCACACTGCCTATTTTCTATTAGATCATTACAAGATGTTACGTAAAACTCAGGGTAAAATCTTCAATTTAATGAGCAGTATCTAGCAAGAACCATGAAGCTTAAAAATGTAGCTAGATTTCTCAGCTCCTGACAAGCAACTGAAGTCAAATGGGACCTAGGTGATATGAAGGCTATTTTTTAATAAACCTCAAGTGTGCATGCATGTGTACAAATGAAGAGCTGACAGACCAGAAATCAGATGTGTTCCTTCAAACCTCAGATATGATAAAGGCCAACTCCCAGTCTTGGCCTGCCAGCACGCCTGAGCCCCGACTGGTCTGGGATGTTTGGTCCTTCGCTGTGCTGAGCCCAGCTGGCGAGGAGGCAGCTGGGGCTGGCGAGGAGGGGGCTCCTCAGCCTCCCTGGGCACTCTCTGGGCCACGGCTCGCACTCATTTCTTCAGTACGTGAGCCTTGTCTGGATTGGCCTGAGCTGCATTTCAGTTTGTAACGCTACAGATGGAGAGTCTGCCTCTGTGTGTGATCCCAGAAGTCTGATCATTGTTGTTAATCCAGTGTTTATTTGAGCAGACCAATTCTATAGAATGTATTGACGTGTGTATCTATATACAAAAAAAGAAATTACCTTTTTCTAATCCTTTATGAAATTCTGAAGATGAAGGTACAGCTTACTGCTAATTTGTATAAACAGATTGTTAAAGTCCTAAAAAAAATAAAATCAACTTTCACATATTTTAGCAGCATAAGCTGAAGCATAAACTGCAGCAAAAAAACCTGCACACATACTATCACTTCTTAATGTGGCTTCTTTCATGGAATTCCAAAAGAAGAAAAAAATACATTAACAACTAAAATGCCAGACATCTTTCCCTTACAGAAATTATCATTGTTCAAGATGTATAACATAATTAGGTTAAAACCAGCACTATAGTGATTTACATAATTTGTATGTAATCTGCCAGAAGGAGCAAAAGCGGAGCTTTTGACAAACAACCTTGGAGTGTCAACACTAATAAATCATTATGCCACAGCAGTCAGAAAAACATGGTTTTAACACAATGGTGAAGCAAAATATTACACACTATTGTTGAAAGCTAAGGAGTTACGAAAAACATGCCATTATTGCCCTTGAAGAATAAAGCTTTCATTTCAGGTTGAAATAAAACAAAATTCAGTCACAGACATGAAATAGTACATTTCCACAAAAGGCTTCCATTTTTTCCCCTACACTATACTCTAAGATGTTTTGCTTTTAGCATATTTCTCACAGGAGACTTGAAAGTCTGTTCCATCGTGTTAGATTTCCCATCAAGAAATTTCAAGTCAGTTATGTTTTGTATTAAAAGTCATCTGAGCCATTCCTACAAAAATCAGTATTATAGCATTCATGTGTTTAGAGTGACGTCTCATAGAGAAACCTTCATTCAAAATTGCCAAGAAAGTAAACATTTTCCCAGAAAACAGAGAAATAATTAGAATTTTCATATTTTTATAGAACCAGTATTTTCTTAAGGGAAATTTTTAAGGCACTTTTTTTTTAAAGGGAATACACTTAAAATATTTCACTTTCATTGAATACACATACTTGGTCTGGGCGAAGTTAGAACCCTTCATTTCAACTCCATTGCTTTAGTGTTAGTTACAGTTTAATATACAACAGTTAAAGTGTTTTGACTTTTGCATTAAACTACAACATAAAATACAAAAACTAATAAAACAGTTGCACAGTATAACTGTATTAAAATCTCATTTCAGTGCATGGTGGAAATATGAATTCAAAACACTGGAAAGCAGAGCTTAAATTTGAACAATCAGTCAATGGATTCTGCTCTAGAGAATTGCTTCATTTGCCTGATGGAAGATTAACACAGTTGCTTTGCATTGTCCATATCAGAGAAAGACTGCCTCTAAGAAGAAGATTACACAGAATTATTTCCACATTTACATCTTCTGGATTAATTCCTAAGAATGAAGATTTAAGAAAAAATGGATAAGAAACAGAAGGTCTGGTTAGCTGGTGGGCCTTAGCTGACAGACTGACACTTGTCCCTATGTCTATCAAACAAGATCCATGAAATCATATCAACAGCAGAAATAAAACAGTATATTGAGAAATTTGTGTAAAATGGTCTTGATTAATTGCCTTGAAATAACCTCGGAGATACAGGGGACACATTTCCTTATATTTCCTCTCTTGTGGAGCACCAACAGAGCTCCTGCCAGGTGGGTCTCAAAGACACCAGAATGCTCTTGAAAATGGGGGCAGGCTTTTTTGTTTTCTTTTATTTTTCCAATTTAATAGCTGTTTAGAATGCTTAAAAATTTCATTTCAGACAATTCAGGCACAATACGTGTTGTTACAGCTGATTGCAAGTGGTTTTAAAGTCCATATTTCTTTTTAACTTCACCATTTTAACTAGTCCTGAAGTTCAGGTTTCCTGAGATGAAAGTTTGCAATATATTAGCTTTAATCCCTCTAGAAAGTACCCTTAAAATATACATTTTTACTGTCTTATTTACAAACTCATAGGGCTTTGACTCAGGGAGAGAAAACATCCTTCTTATCTGCTTGAAGAAATGATTGGTCTGGCCCCTATGAAGCAGATTTTGAGAAAGTGCCAGGTGCAATAAACAAAGAGTCTGCAATTCCCCATTAGCTCCCAAAGGCTCCTGTTACATCTTCTGAGGCTTTGTTCTATTCCTTGCGACTCTGACTTCACAGGCTGAAAGAAAAACGTAGAACACTGGTTCTTTTATGCATGCTAAAAACTGACTGACCACAATGCTGGAACAGAAAATTTCATCCAGGTTTGAAAGCCTATCATGAAACTCTGCAAGACACATCAGAAAACATATGGGCAAGATAACAGTTGACTATAATGGGGAAAAAAGTAAGGATCTTTCCTATTCTACACAAAAAAATCTTGGCCCACTGGTAATTTCACTACACTATATTGCTCCCAGCTACTGTGAAGCACAACATCATGCTAATGGGCTGGTTTGCCATATAGTTGAGTGTTAAGCTTAAAGTATCTTGTATTGTAACTTAGAGAATGATTGGGCACTTTGATGGGCACTGTTAGTCTTGCAACAGAAAAGCATAAATATACTCTCTTGGCACCACAACACTGTTTTAGTACAATAGTGAGCCTTATCTTTCTCCAGCACTACTAACAACTTTTATCAAAGTTCTAAATACCCTCTGGAATATTAAATATACACAATTCAGATGAAAAAGACTTTGTAAATTACAAAACTGGATACTGCTTTTGTGGAGCCCATTTTCCTCCCCCTCCCTGCTGCTCTACATGAGTCAGAGCAAGGGAGAATTCCCACGTCGAGTGAACAGTGCCCATTCTGTTATATCTTCTATTCAGGCCACAGAATAAAAACACGAATGGATCTACTTTTCACAAGAGGTCAACTGCAGTCAGTGTATTTTTATTAACAAAGGTTGCACAGGTTGCAAAGGTCCACATTGGCTCTGATACGCACACTGCGTGTAAATTGCCCTACTCATAGAAACTGTACAAGATTTGATTTCAGCATAACTTGCTAAATCGAAGACGTAGGCTGAGAGTGCCCCACACGCAGACTGAAAGCCAAAGCCTTGATAAAAAAGGCAGACTACTCTTAGACAGAATCAATGAGGGATTAACTTCTAAATCTGTGAAATAACACGTGTTCCCACAGCACTGGCTAAAACACACAGACACCAGAAGGCTAAGTGCCCCTCTCTGAGACACACAGGAAGACAGTGGCAAAACTGCAAATACACAAATCATACTTCCTCCTCCAAAGGATTTCTTTTTAGCCTATTCACTGCCACAGTAGAGCTGCTTGTCTGCAATTCTGTGACCATTACTCCTGCCACACGTCACCTGTGAACCATGATAAACTGTGAGAACAGGAGAGCAGGCATGAGTAGAAGTCCAATTGTTAACTTCCTGACTGAAAACTCATTACAATCACTTTCCACAACTGTTAAATGGTTAACTAAACAGCATAATGCAGCATAGTACTGCCTTAATGCACACTGTCTCTGACCCTGGCTGCTCATTCTAACTACTTCAATGCAATGTTATTTTAGTTATGTTGACATATTTTTTATCCTTACAGCTGGCATTACAAACCAGACCAGGTTAAAAAAAACCAATCCACTACATGGGACAAAATCAATTCCACCGTATCTTATTTCAATAATGCTACCACACACTGTGATGTGAAAATGTGATCGAAATAATCAGCAACTCAGCTACATGCCTAGAGGCTAACAGAATATGTACCGCTAAAAGTAGCACTTTGGAGGTATTCTAGATAGCACATAGGTAAGATTCAAAATAGCTTGTTCCCCCTATGATGGCACAGTTTCCTGAACTGGAATACATTTTGGACTTCTGTATCAGAGAAGATAACTAGAACCAAGTGGTATGAATAACAGCAACCTAACTGATGTTAATAAATCAATACTGATTTAAAACAGTTAAGAATCTAAGGTTTTACTTCAACATATGCCAAACAGATATATTATGCCTTTTCCACAAATCATGTACATTATTTATTGAGAAAAAAAGGTTATTTTGGACAAGGACTTTCCTTTGAAAGATATTTCAACATTGCCTTTTTCACAAGAGTTCCTGTATTCACACTGGGATTTCTTGGCACATCTGTATGGGTACACAACTCCAAACATTTGCTTTAAATCTTATTGCCTAGCTTGCTTATATGCAGTTTTGACAAGAAGGATTCACTTGCTAGCAGAAAAGGCATAAACTATACACTACAATAAGTCATGAAACAAAGTCTCCTGAAGGTTTCTTTTTACACGTAGAATTACCCATTAAGTCCTTGACATTAAGAAAGAAAAATGAGCAAAACAAACGAGCACAGATGTTAATGCAAGTTTAGATTCATTCTCACTTTTACATCTGCACCAAAATAACTTCTTCTATGGTAATTTCTTATTTTTTAAATAAGAGACTAAAATTATGAGGGTTTCTTTATGGTCTTTAACATAAATATATGTAACATTTTTTTTCCATGTCTTTATTGCTGTCTTATCTGATGAAGAGGGTGTGGTGCAAAAACCTCACCAATCTGCACCTCCCCATGAAAACACTGAACTCTGCTTCTCACAATAACAACCCACAAGACATCCTCATCTAGGCAGACAGAGTATTAGCAATGTGAAAAAGAACCGTTTCTAGGTAAGTAAGTTATGATGCTTTTGCTTATTAAAACTTCAGTGCAACTTATGAACACACATTCACATATGACTTCTAGCACTGTAAATACATGTGGGGCAAATGTTTTGTGAAGCTGTGACACAACAGTTTGAATTATCAGGTGTTCATCATATAGATTTAAAGCAGATTATGTCACCTAGCAAAGGATGTGCTAGAGATTTGTGCCACCTGCACAAAAACTGTATTTGGTTCACTGAACTTTTTCCCCTCCTACTTTTAAGAACAGATAGAAAATGAAGGAAGAAATATGATGACTGAACTGGTCTACGCCTAACAATGAAGATGGTAAGAATATTAAGGTTGATTAGACCTTAGATTAGACATCTTCTCTTACATGAAATTAAAAAAAACCCCAACTTTTTTCCAAGAACAAAGTTACATGGCTTTAATTACTGGGCTAAACAATTTCTGTTACTTTGTGAGACTCTCTTCAACTCACACACATAACAAAAACACGTGTCAAGACACATCAAGGAATTTCCAAGGCAAGTAAGGATATTTCATGTCAGTATAAGCTGCACTGCTAAACATTAAAAGAATAAGCAAATAATTTTAGTAAAATGGCAGTGAGTTCTAGTGGGATCTGAACCCACAACCACTACAGTATAACTCTTGCCAACTTCAGGCCCTGGCTGGAAGCCCTCATTCTTCCCAGAATTTGTAGATAGAGGGACAAGTAATCATGTGCATGTGTGTATGAAAAGCTTGCTGAGATGATGGGCTAGCCACAATGCCAAACTCAAGGTCATCAAAGACATTGCTTATGGAAAGGGTCACTTTGCTGGGAGCAGCCCAGTTACCAGTGAGCACATGCAGTGACTATTGCCCATGTCAGAGCAGTTTGCCACCCTGCTTTCATTTGCCAGCCAACAAACGCCTATAGAGGAATGTTGCAGCTCTCAAGGGAATATCTGACTCAATGTATGTATCTTGGGATGGATTCTGTAGGCAGCCTGGCCTCTGTTCTGAGGTTCTGGAGAAGATAATTCCACAAAAGGACAATTCTGAGACCACAAAGATTTAAACCATAGCCTTGATATTACAAGTATTCTAGTTGATTTCAGCTGTTACAACAGAAATAACCAGTTATTATGCACAATGTCTCACTGACCAAGCTTTAGAATTTTTTTCCTCCCTTCTCCCTCAGCACTGTTTATCCCATAACTCTTTAAAAGACAACACAAATGCAGGCTATTGAACAAAGACACAGGCCTAGAATTCTTTACCTCTCAGCACTGCAGTACAGATAGAGTTTCTTCACTCTCACTGTGACCTGAGTCATCTGGCTCCTGTGAAACAGTTCCAATCAAACTGGAGCAGATTAACAAGTCAGAGAATATAACAATAATAAAAGAAGAATGTAACAGCATTTAAATAAACTAATTATTGAAACTATGTTTTCCTGAGCTAGTAGAAGTCAGTTTAACAACAAGGTATTTTCTGCTATGAATAGAGAGCTATTAGATTGGTCTATCAGAATAGAGAATCTATATTCTATATAGAATCTATTTAAAAATCCATAGGATTTTTTAACGGCAGTTTTTAGCACAGGTAAATACTATCCTGAATTCTATTCCAAATCCATTATTTTATACTTTCAGGGTACCTACTAAAGTTCCAAAACCAGTAAAGAAAATAATTTTCCTTTGCCATTCGCTCGTTCTTAACTCTCAACATTAAGAAGTTGCAATAGCTGATCAGTAGAAGCTCCTCAGGAGGTCGTTCATTAAAAAAATCTTCTGATCACTGGGGCTGAACACCAAGACCAGGTGCAGAATTCTGATCCCCAAGCTACTGTAAGAGTTAGCACAATTCCCTCTGGAAGCAAGGTCAGGCCTAAATGCATGCAGATCCCAGAGCCTGAAGATATATGGCAGACACCAGACTGTAAGACAAAACAGAAATCTCTGCACCGAATTCTTTCTTACTCAGCACATGAAGGTCTCATGAATAAAGCAGTGTTGTAATTCATCACTATGAGAAATAAGCATTCTAATACTTTCTGTATGATTAGGGGAAATGTACATAAAATTTATCTGTTTGATTCATGGTATGGAATGATACAACTGCCATAGGTTTGGATACCACCATAAATATCTATCCACCTTTGCTGACCAGAACTTTATCACATTTTTCCCTGGAAAGATATTAATGAAAACCAGCAAATTTAATGACTTGGTTCTGTCTGTACAATAGGAATACTACAAAAACAAACCAAAAGTATAATCTTTCCTTTGGAGCAAAGAGAAGATAGAGGGTATAAATTATATATATATTTATAATATATAAATTTCAGGTTAAAGAGGGAAAATGCTGGTAGAACATTTAATGGACTCTAAGAAACTACTGAAGGATTTAGCCAGGAGAAAAGATGAGTATGTTTAGCCAAAGAGACTCTAGCTCAAGGGCAAACCAGAAAGACACAAGACCATGTTCTAGATGCAATTCAGGGGGATTAAAACACCTGAAGAAGGTAAAACTTCCAGGGTGTGTTATTTTAGCACAGATAATTAATGTTGTGTGCCACACTGTTACAGTAAGACAACACTGGCTTTAGAATCCCTAGGAGTGTTTTTGGGCATGCTCTCATATCTGTCACGGTACTCCTGAGAGTTCTGGGAAATTGTTTCTAAGCTGAAGTGTGATCTTGAGATTGCTGCTCAGTTGCCTTAGGCAGTTGAACAGTGGATTGAAGCACAGGGGAGAGTGCTAAAACATGAAACCTTCTTTCAAGTGTTCCTGAGACTCCAGCCTTGGGGCAGTAACCACATTCCATTTAGTTTCCAAAGCAGGTCGGATCCAAGCAGCACAGCCCAAAACTTCAGTATGGTGAACTGGAGAGGGTAACCAGATCCCCAACCAACACTACTCAGATTCTCATTTTAAATCGTTCATAATTCCAGTTCATATCATATCAGGACAAAAGAGTCTCTCACAAAATGCTAACCTCAAATCCCTTTTGATGAAATTCAAGAACAGTGTTAAACCAGAGAGGGGATTTTTCAGTGATAGCAAAGGATCTCTCTCATCACTTGAAACTACTACTTTCTATTTATGATAATCTTCTGATGTTACAGCTCCATTCCAAACCTGCATTAGCAGTACATATAAGAAGCATTACTAAGGAGCTATGGATTAAGAAACAGTAAACTTAAGGATGCCCAACACGTTTTAATGAAAGCACATCTACCAATTCCACACCGAGTTCATTGGCACCTGCTGCCTACAAATAGCAGTAAGCCTGCAACAATAAATCCTCTATAACCAGAGGTACTTGGGAGTTTATGAAAGACTCAATATAATATGAGTTTTGTTTAATTCTTTACGCAAGTTTTCTGCTTCCTAAAATAATTATTTTATTAATTTTGACAAATATTCAGATTTTTTTCAAATTTGTTGCACAAAGTTTATATTATTTGGGGACATGATGTTATAAATTAGTGCACACTGACCTGGACTGGGCAGAGACCCAGAAGTTCTGTCTCTCCTCAGGTAGCTGGGTGGGGAGACACTTGAGGCCAGAGCTCTGCGAGCTGTGTTACAGCAGCCCTGTGTCCCAGCACCTCTGTGTGGGCTCTCAGATGAACCTGAATCAATCTTTGTAGATATAACTTAAAAAAAAGTTTCTCAGAGCTATGAATATAGATGGAGTTGGTATTTTGTTTGTGTCAACTTTTGACCAATGTGATCAATCTAAAAATTAACATAATTTACAAAAAAAAAAAATTAAAGACTTTTACAGTCTTGAGTACTAACAGTTTCTTTACTCTCCTTCTAGTGTAATTGCTAATAATAATAGATAATTAATAATTTACAGTACTTTAAAATAATGTTTCCTGCCCCAGGTAGGAGGAATTTTGCAGAACAAATACTAACCTGGATTTAAATTGAAGAATGAGACTTACAAATACCTGGATTGAAATTATCTGTGAATATAGAGAAGTGAATAAAGAAATTCTCGGTAACTTCAGCCAGATCAAAGACTTAGGTCAACACTGACATCTTTTAACCATCTCGCACGACTCTTGCAGACAGTTCCACAACACCAATTTGCTTTCTGCAGAGGACAGTGGTTATTGTCTCTGCACGTTCAGATACTCTTCAAGATGGACACAGCTAGCTACTAAACCTACTACCAAATTGAATAATTTTAATATTACCTTTTTGAATTGACTGCAGAAGCAATTTGTCTAAAATCACAATCTTTGAACGTGAAGCATTTTGTTTATAACTTCTCTTTCAGAATAAACATTTCAGAACAAAAGTAACAGAATTCCAAAAAAAACCCAGTGAGTACCTGAACTAATGTCAAGTTCAGAGAAGACAAAGAACTCCCTTGTTCATAGAATTTGTAATTTCTTCCCCTAATCAATGAAGATGTTACTATTTTCCTCAAGTAAGGATTTTAACCAAATCCTACGTTCAATTCAAACCACGGCTACCATGTTGTTCACATAACACGTAGCAAGTCACAAAGGTATGCAGCAAGTGTTGAATCTTCAGTGGAAAATCCAGTGGTTAACCATGCAAACAAATTATTTAACATTTTGCTCAGGAATCATTGCATTTCCAACTCCAGAGTGGTTAACATCTGCGTGTCATTTCAGGAACACATAGTTATGGTCAGGACATCCAGAGTCTGTATCCCCTAAAGCAAAAGTGTGGAAGTTAAGGCTCTCAGGCACTTGACTCAACCAGACCATTAAATTTTCCTTCCCCTGTAAACGATATGAGGTAATTTCAATAACCAGAGCTGGAAAATTTATCCTCAGCTAAGTGAATCATGAGTCTACAGAATGCTTAAATTCAGAAAAAGACCAAGAGTAGCAACATGGAAGTTGAAAAAAACATTGAAGAAATGCAACCATAGGAAAAATAAATCTAGCATGAAATGTCTTTAAAGAGGTATCATGCATAGGGACAAAGATGAAAGGCAATATTCCCCTCTGTTTGTGAGAACAGCAATAGTATTTCCTGTGACTCATTAAAAGACCACGGAATTGGTCACAGTCTTTTCCATTAGGAAGATACAGAAAAAGAAAAATCCTGTAAGAAAAGATCACGAAGATGCACACAAAAGCAGAATAAATCCCATAGGATAGGAATAATTATATAATGTGGAAAATACAACCTGTTTGCAGCAATTTCGGATAGCATATCTAGGCACAAATGGCGTGCAGTAACTTTTTCCTCAGAAAAAACCTTCACCGCAGAAATGCAATGTGGAATAATCCATCTTTGGATGTAAGTGTTATTCATGCTTTGAAATACTAGGTCAGCAAAGCACTTCTTTAAAAACTGAATGTTGTAATGTCTTACGTGTCAGAAAACACTTTTAGCAACTTCCCTTATGCTCAATAAAAGATGTATCAAAGATAATTTACTTCTGTGTTTGCAGAGACACAGCAAAAGTAAACAAAAGATCAAAGTGTAAGAGGCTCTGGTAAAGCTGGTAGTGACACACAGCCTGTAACTGCCTGTGCACAACTTCCCTGCTACAATCACTATTTCAGTAGCTCTGGGGCAGTGGCTAGATCACTTTATGCACGAAGTCTTCCCCCCACTTGTGGAACTTCTCTGAAGCTGAAAACAGGGTGATCCACATGGCCCAAGAATGGCATGACAGGATCTTTTCTCATACAATTTCTAATAATTCTGCATACTTCAGGAGCAAAATCCTCCTCTTAAATCTACAGTCAATTCTTCCTATAGCTATGAGCATAAAATGTAGTTTGCTGTGCACTGAAAATCAAAGTGAGTTATCCGAACTTGAGGGAGTAGCTCTGTTCTTTGAAATTTCTTCCCAGAAGTTAGTACCAAAGAATCTACAGTTGAGTATTTTTTCCTCACCTAGCCATTTTATTTTGTTAACTTTTAAGACACAAATGCAGTTATAAAATACCACAACGTATAATAAATTGGAAAATGGCATAACACAATAATAAAAAAAATCTAAAGGAGACAAAACTTGGCATGATTTATATCAAAGAGGAGGTTACTACAGAGATGTTCTGTAGTGTTCAATAGTGTTCTGTGGTGGCACAGAGATTTCAATGAAACAGTAGATTTCCTCACAGAAGTCTGCACACCATTATTAATCTCATGGGCAAAATCTGACAATATATTGTTTACAAGCAGGACCAAATTGTTAAGGCTGCAATTTTCAAAGAGATTTTTGAAACTTAATTCCACTGAAACACGAGCATCCAGTCCAAGTTAAGTTTTTGAACATCTCTCACAATGAGCTTCCAATCCCAAAGCACCCTATAATGTGTAATCTTCTGCTAAGATAGGCTTTATTATTGTATCACCTTTCTCATAGAGCTCTTCCATTGCTCTCCAGGTTTCAGCTCGGACCTCTCGATTGCTTTTACCTGGAACTTGTGCATCAGGCCAGTGAATCAAATAAAGATCTAAAAAAGAAACAGAGCCAGACTGCTTATTAAAGTATCCAAAAAATAAATCTATCAAACCACATGAGACAGCATTTTCCCTCCACAGCGGCCCCTAATACATTATCATCATAATAGTTCCAGTTACTACTCAGTGATCCTTACTGCATGTATCCAGTTAGTTGTAATGAATGAATTCTATAACATCACATTAACAGCTAAGGGTAGCAGAACTTGCACATGTTCCACATGTTTAGGTCACTGTAATCAGAATTTCACGGTCACATATGCACTAAATAAACTTTCCACACATAACAAGCCCTATTTAAATCAAAAGGATTTTGGTCACTGGAATTATGAGTGGATTACTACTTATTAAGTGCTGCAAGTCTTCCATTTCACTGAAGATAAATATGTTTGACAGTTGTGCAGATATTTTATACAGCCTCAGCAGTGGGTCTGTCTTTTTCCTTTCTAAAGAATACTTCCACTTATGAATTTCTGTTGGAAACTACAGCACATTCTTTATGCAGATTTTTTTGTCTCAGTTTCATGTCAGCTTTTGTGATTTTTTAAAAAGATTTAAAAAAATAATATTTTAAGGGAATAAAATTATGCTTTATTACATTTTTTGGAATGTTAGCACGATTTCAAACACAATTAAGATTTACTGCTGATGAAATTATCATAGAACCTTTTCCTAACATCCAACCTAAACCTTCTCTGACACTGCTCCATGCCTTCCCTGGGGTCACCAGAGAGGAGGGACCAGTGCTGCCCCTCGTGAGGAGGCTCTTTGTGTGTTGTCTTCCTGCAAGAGAAGACTATCCTTCCATTGAAAAAGGAAGCACTTCCAACACAAATTGAGAAATGTACATGTACTGGACTCAGAAGTTCCAAATCAGATTTAAATTTTAAAAAATGACAGACCCATAACTCCTTTACAAGTTCGTAGACACTGCTAGACGTTCTGAAGGAGAAATTTAGAGATACTTGGAAAACAATTACGTTTCTATTCAAATTCTAACTGCAGATTAAACAGGTAACTGCAGGTATCCCAGTCAAACAGGTTTTGGCCTTTGCTGCATATATATTAGTCTGATGAAAAACAGGAAAAGAAGATTAGTGGATGACTGAGTTGTGTACCATTTTTCTGGGTGTTTTATAATATTCCTTTTCTGGCAGTTCAAATAGAGTCAAGAAATAAAGAAACCCGACTTGTTCACAACGAGAAGAGTGTTTTGTTCTTTGAATACATCACACCATTCATTTACAGCACTTCTCTGTGAAAATACAGATCCTCTGCTTTGGGAATCATGAAAAAAGGGGGGGGGGGG